>JANRGW010053129.1:0-40979 GCA_024733675.1 Psilopsiagon aymara
AACTAGTCTTATTCAATACATTTGTTTCCAGTGGAGCTGGCAGACAGCCTGCGTCAGTGGTGCAGCCAAGCCAGAGTGGAGCTGACATGCACAGGGCTGGCTGGCAGTTCGCCTCTATTTTAAAAACAAAAATGTAGTTAAAAGCAGCTTTTGCCTGGAGAAACCAGGGAATCTTTCAGAAGACCGTTCAACTGTACTAAGCATCTGAAAAAATTACACATTGTGGAAATCAGCTTCATTGACTAGAGTAGTTTAAAGCAGCACTTAATTATATGTTCTAATACTCTTAATTGTGTTTTGTTTTATGTTTTTGAATGTATTGGGAGCAAAACGAGGGTTCATTTTCACCACTGTAATTGCAGGTGGAAAAAAAATTAGAACTCCTTTAGATAAGCTGGATGCATCAGTTCATTTATTTTCAACACTCATTGCAGTTGTAGTGAGATCGTATCCCAGCAGTGTACATGGTGGGAGTAGGTGTGGTAATATCAGATTTCAGACTTTCTTTTTTTTTACAATTAAGAGGATAATTTCTGGGCAAAGTGAAGAATTAAGTCAGCTGATTTAGCAATGTTAATAAGCGTGAAGCTCATGAATTGAGCATAAAGCTGATAGGCAGAGGCAGGAGAGGAGAGTTCATCATTAATACAGAGGTTTTGTGCAGAATGTGGAAGCAGGGGCATAGTTTCCCAGCTCCGCTCCTCATCTTAAGCAATTAAAGGGAATCTGACAGTTTGGAAACTGAAATTTCTATAGCTTTTTTTCCTAGTTTGTATGTGGATGTCATCTGCATATATTGTGACTAGGAAAGAGTAGATGCCCTTTTCAATTATTGTAATTCATTAATGTCTATGACAGCACTTAACTGATTTAGTCTGTCCACTCCCACCTTTCCTGAAGGCTTCAGTAGTTCTGTCAGTGAATTCTCACATTAAGAGATTTAAGCTGACTTTTCCAGTACAGATCTTAAATCTCACTGGAGAAAAGCAGTAACTAACATTCTGCTGAAACAATATTCAGCAAGGTAAGGCTGTAAGGAAGCTCACTGCATGTCATTAAAATTACATAAGTAGGCAGAATGCAAATATCTAACTGGAATTTACCCAAAAGATTTGACAGCATCTCTGTCTCTTGCCAAGAAAACATACCATGGAATTTGAACTAACTGGAACACGAGCAATTGAGTTTATATAACATCTAGAAGATGGGAAAGCCAGCTTCCATGGCATGCTTGGTATCAGTATGTAACTTCATCTGTATTTCATCCTGCAGTGTGGTGGTGTTGATAACCTGGGCTGTCATGGGTATGGAAAGCTAGTTTTGGGTACAGAAAGTTAGCTTGCCTTGGCAGCACAAAACTTGATATGAGCTAATTCACTCTGTTTCATGTCAAGATTTAACAGTCCACAACACCGCGTGTTACACAGAACAATATGCTGCTTTCTTCAGCTTCTTGGCAGGTTAAATAAGCTAGCACTGATGTACAAGGCTGCTCGGATTTTTTTTCCCAAATTAAGGACTTCAAAGCCGGTTTGGTTGTATCTTTACACAACCTTTTTGCCCTCAGTATAGCCATACCATTGTAAGAGAATGCTGTTACCTTCTGAAGAGAGAATTCAATTTTCTGCTCCCCTAGAGTTCTGGGTTTTTTTATTGTTGGGTTTTTTATTGTTGGGGTTTTTTTTTTGTTTTCATTTAACCCAACTTAGACATTGGAGAGGGATTTATTGAATATTTGAGGCAGTTCTCTGGTGGGAAAGAAGGGGCTTGAAAAATATAGAATCATGTTTACAGTAACATTTAGGGGAGTAGCTTCCAAACTCTTCCTGCCTTTTGGTCAAACTTGAGCATCCAATTCCCAAGTAGCATTAAAAATTGCAGCCTGTAAGGTCAGTGTCTGTAAATGCCAAGGTATATGGCTGTTCAGATGTCCTGGATTCCATTAGCTGTGCGTTGTTCAGAATGAGAAAAGAAGTTACTGCAGCAGTATGGAAATATACAATTAACTTTGGGTTTACTTTTGCATTTAACATTTAAAGACTGCATTATATGCCATAGAAAATGCTTTTAGGACAACTTTTTACATTCTGGTTTCAGTAACAACAATGGAAAAACTCATCTGCTTTCACTGAAGCTGGGTTTTCTCTTCTTAAATTTAACTTTATGTATATACAATGAAGTAAGTAATTCACCAAAAATTGGGTTATGATACAGTAGATAAGCATCTTTTCAACTAAATTCTTCTCTCAGCCTTGAGTAAATTACACGTAACTTGGAGGATTGCCATTTATTTTTCAGACTGGACTAAGAATTTAGTTCAGAAAAATTAACAGATTATGCTTTACTCTGATCTCTATGAAATAAACTGATGTCACATTTGCTCTTGGAAGATACATACCAGGTAACATGAAGCAAAGCACCATGCTACTTGTTAGCAATTTGAACAAAATTGTGATAATGATTGGGCATGGAAATTGATTCGTTCCAGTGGGGTAGCTCCCACCCAGTTCAAGGTTGAAGGACTTCAGTAGATTGGGGCTTTTTCTTGGGAGCTACATGTAGAGCTTTGGAGTTCAAATTGACCCTCTTCCCCAACAGGAAAATTGTATTAAATAACTATGCTAGTAGCATATGAACTCATTATGAGCTGGTTGCTGTCTTGTTAATGAGTGTGCTTTATATTTCAGGTTATGGTTTTGTTGACTTTGACAGCCCAGCAGCTGCTCAGAAGGCAGTTTCTGCTTTAAAGGCTAGTGGAGTCCAAGCACAGATGGCAAAGGTGGGTTAAAGTACTATTTTTCCATTGGCTTCATCAAAAGAAAGATGAGCAATAAATTTTAAGAACTGCAGTTCTTACTGTAGGCTTAATGGTTTAAATACATGTTAATTCCTGAATCAAGTCAATACCTCAGATAAGGTATTGGGTATGAAATAAAGGCACAAGGGCATGAAAAAGTTTTATACGCTGCCTGCTTGTTGTTACTGAAGTTATCAGCCTCTTGACTGGGGGATGAATTTTTAAGCACAGCATGGCAAAATCTGACTTTGTGACTTTGTATTCAGTCTTTCTAGTATGTTTTTCCCTTGTGAGTAAAATTAAATCTAGCCATTCATGATAGGTGTCTTGAAATTCTTATCCAACTCTTTGACAACCTATTTCTGCACTGGGGCAAACCTAGGCATTATTAAAAATAACAAAATACAATTTTTCTTCTTTTTCTCTCATTTTTACTGACCCTTGCCTCTGAATTAGCTTATTAACCATAAAGTGATCTTCAGAGCAATGCTTTTTCTGCCTAAGTTTCTCAAATCTATAAAATCAGGGAGGTGATACATTAGTAATGATTTTGTTTTGTGTCCTTGTTAGGTCACATGGCCTGGTTCCAACAGAGTGCCATAAACACTGCTACAAATTTATTAAATAAAGAAAATATTTCCAACATAATCTGTTCATGTAATTCATGGTACCTCTTAAAGCAGTTTTTCTCTTACTTTGAAAAATATATTCTAATCGGAAAAAATAATAGTCCAGTAATTAACTAGTAATCTCAGAGGCTTTTTTTTAATAAAGTAGTCTGCTGCAGATCTAGCAAATCTTTTATAGTCAGCTATCAGGTACAGATTTTTTTCAGATGAGAGATTTTTCCACAGCTTCTCAGCTGAGGAAAGCAGTTAAGCTAACAACATAAAATGTCTTTGGATGAATTCCAGAGCAACAAAATGGAAACCATATATTTCATACTTAATGCATGTTTCATTACAGCCATGACACAAACATATATGCTTACTGGAAAACACTTGATGTGGTGGTTTTTTTCTTTTTCTCATTTTTCCTTCTTTTCATAAGATTTTATATATGGTTAATAAAGACCTTTTAATCTTTAGATTTTAGGTGATCACTTTAAAATACACACTGGATTTTTCAAAGCCTCTGTCTGCCAGTTTATGGATAAGATATCTAGGTAGGGTAGAAAAGAGAATGTGAAGTCATATAAATTCATTTTGCTAATGAACTTTGAGATCTGATTTAATTGTCTTCAGTAGATGGAGAGGCTCTAATAATTCACCATAGTAATCTGATTAGTAGTTTCTTATTTTTTCCCATAGTATCTTTTTCTGACTCATTTCCTCTGACAGTTGCAATATTCATAGAATCATAAAATGGCTTGGGTTGGAAAGGACCTTAAGATCAATTAGTGCCAACACCCATGCCATGGGGGCAGGGACGCCTCGCACCAGACCATGTCACCTGAGGCTTTGTCCAATCTGGCCTTGAACACTGCCAGGGATGGAGCATTTACCACTTCTTTGGTGTCCTGGGTTCGGCAGTAGCAGTCATTTTTCTCCTTCTTGGTAGCCGGTTGTTTTGGCGAAATTAGCAAATTAGACTTTTCACATGCAAGACAGTACGCAAACAGAAGTTAACTTCTATATTTAATAATCTATCCTTTTATGTGTTGTCACTTGTGCCATGAGTCGTCTTCTTGCAGTGAAACTGCTCGGGCTTAAGCCTGAATATCACAGAAGGTTTGGAGGACAGTATCTCAGCTGTCTCGAGAACGGATTTCCTTACTGACCACTATGACTGAGTTTCAAAGAGAAATAAATGCCTGTTGGCAGGATTTGTCAGTGGGAGGGCGTTGTTATGCTGTGCCCAGGGTGTCAGCCAGCAGCATGGTTCTTCAGTATTCTCGCCCTCCTCCCAGACGTGGTGGTAGTCCCTGACCTGCAATAACTGAAGGGGAAGGAAAATGTTATTGCTGCAGCCTTGTTCTGACTCTGGCTGCTGTAAAGCCCTTTTTGCAGTGTCTTTCTGTAGCTATATGTTAGTTAAAAATTACATCAGCAAATTCATCTATAAATCCTAGTTTAGTAGAAGTGTTTCAGGTTATACATGTTAAAATCTGTGTTATTTCATAGGTAGAGATAACTTCAAATATTTTACTTTGTGAGCTTTTTCTATCCATGGAGTAAGATCATGCTGTACTTGGCAGTCAGGTTCCAAGTTGATCTGACTCCAGAAAAATCTAGTCTCAGACACTATGTTTCTGCTATTTCTGAGCAGACCGGGAGGGTCTGAGGCCCGAGATGTGCCTTCAGGCCAAATCCTGCTAAATCTGTTTGGGGGAGGGTCACTGTTGATGACACCTCAGGAGATGTCACGATGATGGTGTCAGTGAAAGAACACAGTGTCAGACTGCCACTGCTCAAGAGACATTATGTCTTCAGTTATTTTGCTTTTTCTGGTTCTGAATTGGGAGTGCTTGACTAAGATGAAACAACTTGAAGTGTTTTGATCTGTGCTGTATAACAGTATCTTCCTGTACCCACTGAAAGGGAAATGCCCGCAATGATTCCTGTTGGTCAGATAATGCTGTGGAGAGCTTACATAAGATGATACTGCATTGCCAGGGCATGGGAGTAGCTTTTGGATGGAAATTTAAAATAGAAATAATTGGCTGTTGCCTTTCTTTTCCCTTCCAGTTGACTATTACCAGTGTTCAGTCTTGTCAAGAGTGTACAGGCAGCAGTGGAAAGGAGTCAGGAGCTGTATTGGTAGCCAGCTTGTTTCAGTACATAGTATAAAACCAATAGCCTATATGTTACTACAGATATGAGGTATGGAAAGAGCAGATACATGTCTTGCAAGACTATTGTAATTTCTAAACTAGTTAGTAACTAGTGAGTGTCTAATTTTTGTTTTCATTCATTTTAGTTTCTTGAAATTTCTTTAATTAAGTTCTCTGATTATAAACCAATAGTAATGGGTTAAAAAGCTCTTATTTTGCAGAGCTATGCATTCTTAGATAAGCTTAATTAGTAGTATTGAAAAGCTCTGCCCATTTTCTTTAATAGAAAAGTTGTTACAGTTGGAAGATAGATGCACAGACAAAGACCTATTGTATACTGGCATTTTGAATGACGATTTAAAAAAACCCTGAGGATCTGTAAGGGGTGTTTTGGAGATAGTGAGGTCTAAATGGTGTAGACATCCAAGTCATTTAAATTCTTACAGATATTTGACCCTGAACTTAACATGAGGCATTTAGTTTTCAGACATAGTTCTGCCTCATCAAATGGTATTCAGCTGAGCTCAACTGTAGTTTCTTAAGTAACGGTGTTTCAGATGATTGGAAAATTGGCCCTTTAAGATGGAAGGTTGAATATCATTCTTGTTCTTCTGAATGTAAACTAATGTGTAAATACAAAAAGTAAAACAAATTACTGAATAAGAATAGTTAATAAAAAATTTCTATCTAGCAAACTGAAGCCAAGAGGAGAATGATTGTGTTTGCAGCCCAGATAATATCAAATGGAGAATATCTATGTTGTACTGACAGCAATGTAGAGATACACAAGCCAGCTAGAATACCTTCCTGGCTGTGGCAGCTCAAGAGTTCAAGTGCTAAACTTCCTTCTTTGCATGGCAGTGACATTTGTATAGCCATATTGTCTAGTTCATGATAGGTTAACTAATTTCTGTGATAAATAGTGAAAGGCCTGTACTAAAACTGTTCTACATGTGGAGTTACCATGTTTTCAAAGAGTTTGTAATGTACTTTGAGCATCACAAGAAGGATTAACATACATTCCTTTGTTCTCACAACTGTATCTCAGCTGTGTCCTTAAAATTGGTATAGTGTACTCCCTTTGAAATGCTTTAACCACCCCGGTCAGCGCAACTGATAAAGACTCAATGAGCCTGATCATCTAGAATAAGTTGTTGAAGACATTATCCTTCTTCATGTCTTTGTTCTCTCTCAATGAGATTTTTAGTTCATCTCTATGTAAAACTTTAAGATTGTCGGAATCATTTGTAACTTAAGTGATATTCATTCTTTTCTAATTTGTGTTTTCCTATTTTTTTTCTCTCTACAGAAGCACAAATTTACCTTTAGTAAATATATGCTACTTATAATAGAACCCATGACAGTAGTCTATGGACATGGAAGATTTCTGTGGTCAATGAAACTCATTAATTTGAGCCAAGGAATGCTGTTCCATGTACTAATGTGTGTTCTGGGGGAAAGACTCATTGTTTATGCATTCAAAGATTTCTCCACAGCTGCTCTTTTTTAGGACTTAGGGCTTTAGATTATAGTGTTAAAATTTCCTCCTCCTTAAAGTCTTTATTTCCACTGACACAATTCTATTGTATTAGTTCCCGCAGTAACAAATCACTAATTTTCTAATTTAACAAATCACAAATTTTCACAGTGACAAAACACTATTTTCAGATATTTTAGGTTTGTGCAAAAAATCAGGGCTGTCTTCAGAACTGTTTCATATTCATATTGTGTCAGAAGAATAGCTGCAATAACAATGCAAAGTATGTTGTGCCGTGGTTACTGATTCTTCTGCCATTCTTAAGATACAATTTCTATTGTGGAGAGCAGCCTCTTGGCCCCGAAAGCAACAGATCAAAATCTGAAACTCATTACATGAGGGTGGTTTTTAGTTTGTGATAAATATTAGCCCATTGCCTAAGTTTCTGTTCATCCTCCAGAACCCAGGGATGACATGAATTTGTACTCTTTGTATTTTTTACTATTGGTTACAAATGCAGAACTGTGAAGCACTCTCCATGGGCTTGTAGCTTGATCATTCTTTCCAGTGAAGTTCAGTGCAGGAGCATTCTTCTTATATTCTATAATTACTTTAGATAAGCATATGCTTTTGCCAAGCATATTTGGAAAAGATGAATGCCACGATATAAAGTGTGAGCTGCACAGCAGGTTTGGGGGCTTTTTGTGAGGGAAAGGCTGCTTAGCCACTTGTCCTCATCTCTGTAACAGAAATCAAGGCTTTTCCACAGCTATTACACATAATGCTTTAAAGACAGTCTTCCTTTATGCCACTGATGAAGAACATGGTTTTGAGTTAGCAAATATGAGAAATAGCTGACTTTTATGACTTCTAATAATGTATTGTGTTCTGTACTTGTCTTCACTGTGGCAACCTTCTGGGTACCAGTTTTCATTCCTACAGAGTAAAATAAGAAAATAAGTTTAGGTTGCCATGGTAGCTAATGCACTTAAACTAACTAGTGAAGGTAGGCATATTGCAATTATTTTATTCTGCAGTTGGGCTTGTGAATGCCAAAGAACAGATGAAAGGCAAACAGGAGCTAACGCAAGCAAATTTCTGAAGCACTTTTTAGCAGCTGTAAGAAAAGTTTTCTTTCCACCTAGTTTATAATGCTTTCTGTAGGTAGTAGAATTAAAAGCTACTGTAATAGAATTTTAACAAAACAATCAATTTTCCTCCTTTTATTTGTAAAAGTTCTTAAAAGTCATTATAAAGTAATCCAGATTTTGCTTACCTGTATTTCAGGAGCTGCATGTGTATTAAAAAAGACAGGTAGCAACCACTTCCCTTGAGTACACAGCTCCAACCCACAGTCTTATCTCAGTTGCTAAGCAGTGCTGTGGCTTGTTCAGATGGGGGTCCAGTGCCCTGTTATGAAGTGTGGTGGTGTCATTCAGCTTTCTATGGAAAACACAGGCATCAGTGATCAAGATGTAGAACTCCCAGGTGCCCTTCTAGCAAAGGGAAAACAAGAATACCAAGGAATAAGGGAATGTATGACTGCAGTGGTAGTCTGATTGCAAATTTGATCAAGGTTCTTACTGTAGTTAAAAATTCCTTTTCATACGGTTCTTATTCCTCTTTGGAAAATAGCTAAGCCTATGAAAATGATTGAAAATGTTTAGTTTATTCATCATGTGGAGCGTTTATGCAGTCCTGGAGAGCAAGTGAAGATGATGCTAGTGATTTTTCCCTTGAATTGTCTTGTTAGCAGTCTATGGTCAGGCAGTATTAAAACTGTGGCTAGAACAGGCATATTTCAGTGACACACAGGCCAATTGTAAATTTTAAAGTAGTTTCTATAGGAAGGCAGACAAGTATTTAATGCCTGTCAGCCAAGATCTTCCATGCTGTGAGTGGTGCCTCATCACATGTTTCTGAATGGCTATCTGTTCACTCTGACCTTACATAGAGCAAGAGAAAACAGATGTCATATCGTTTTGCCAAGTTTCTTGCTTGCAGTTTAGGAACGGTTCCACACGCACAGGGAGGTTTTTGTTAATTTCTTTCAGATGATGGTAGAGCATTTTGCATTATTTAAGACTCGGATAACCTCTTTCTAGAGAAATGAATATTAGCACTTGATTATTCATATCCCTTTTATGGGAAGTACTGTGTCTTGTAGTCAGCTTATTAAGTTAGTGTTGTAAGCACTTTTTAGAAAGAAGTGCATTAATCTGCAAGAGTACTGTTCTGCATCTTCATATTGTTATGTCCTGCTAGAATTCTGGAGGCACAGTTAAAGGTGATGGAAACTTGATGTGAATTGCTAAAACCATGACATCCTAGCTTCCTCACTAATATGGATGCTTATAGTAGCCAACAAATTCCCTGACATTGCCCATATTCTGTAAATATTGAGCACTTTCAGCAACTTTCAGGAACTGCTGAAAGTTCTGTTAACTGGGGAAACCCTGCGTGGCATATGAAGACTCTCAAAACAAGCAGTTTTCCTAAATAATGTAGAATTAAAAACAAAGAACCACCAAACCCTCAATGGTTCAGTGGTCTTTATTTTCATGTTAACTTGCTACCCTGGTGTAGGAAGCTTTCAGCTGACTTCAGTAATTCTTTTTGATAATTCCCATAAAATGGTACAAATATTTTCAAGAGGTACAAGATTTATCAGATGAAAGCAATTTTTATGATTTGATGAATTTTCAGCCCAGGAGAAAAACCCTATCTTTGAAAGCACTTAAACCAGTTACTGTGTATACACAGTAAGGTTTGAGTTATGTTTGCAGATATTTTTGCCAGTTTCATTTTTTTGTGGAATTCCAGAATAAAACTTAGAAACTTGGATATCAAAGGAATTATTTTCTCTTCTGAAACAGAACTGTAATAACCATGTGAATTAAACTATGGTGAGACAAGTTTCGGTAGGGAAAGAAGTCACAGTACTTTATGTATTAAACTGCTGTTTGCCAGAGAGATGGGGGGACAAGTCAGAGAGTTTCTGTCTCCTGACTTCCTGAATTTTCAACTTTTTAACCATTTTCAGTGCCAAAACCTTGTATAAAGGCAGACATGTGTTGTATTGTGCCTTTTGTATAAGACAGGATAAAGATGCATGGTGAGTCTTAGTTGTGGTTGCCATTTGGAATTCAGCTTGGAAATCTAGGATGTTTAAAGAGGAAGGAAGTTACTTGCTGCTCATGATCTTCCAAAATGTACCTAGATAGCTGTTTTAAGGTTTAGTAGTCTTATGGTGATGACAGAAGCTGCACAGTGATGTAAGCAATTAATGAGAGAAGAGGAGGTGTTTTGCACATTAATAGGTATAATTTTTCCGCTGCCAAACTGCATAACATTTCAAATGCACTCTAGTAAGAGTTCAGCCTTGTTTTACATGTACCCCAACAGTACTATCTCAGTGTTGTAAATGAGCTTTTTAGAGATGGCAGGTTTTTTTGGTTTTGTTTCATTTGTTTGGCTTTTTCCCTGCAAAGCGAAGAAGTGGATTGTGGATTAATTTAACCTGTCCTGACCTAGTTGGAGTTGATGATCCATATGAGTCCCTTCCGACTTGAGATACTCTGTGACTCTGATTTGTCCTTGTAGCTGAACTGCTGCTGCTCCCTGGGATGGCTGTGGGTTTGCTCCTGCAGTGCAGATACAACCCTGTTGTACTGTGGAATGTGTTTGTTGGCGTTTCAACTACTTTGTCCTGAGAGAATTACAGATGAATGAAATTTTGACTCATATTCCAGTATTTCAGTGTGACATCCTCATCCAGTGGCTGCTTTTTTGCTCCTCTTCTCCCGTGTCTGCCATCTTATGGGTTCTAGCTGTGTATATATGTAAAAGTATCTTCAAGCTTCTCTTTTTCCACTGTGGTCAGTATGTCCTGTCAAAGGATCAAAAGCAGAAATAACTTAATCCCTGGCAGAATTCAGGCTGTAATAGACTGCGACATAGAGAAAGGGTCAACAAAGCAAAGTAAGTCCTTTCCAGTCACCCACTCATCCATGCACCTGACCAAAACCCAGTAGTTGCTAATGCGAAATATGGATTGTTAAATGGGCCACAAGTCAAATTTTTCCATCACAAAATGCTTTCTGTTCAGAGAAAGCAATTTCTTTACAACTGTTCCCCCAGATACACTTCCTTCTCACTCCCCCCCTGTTCCTAAGAGATTTGCAATGTAGGTTAGTGGTAAAGTTGAAAATTATCTTTCTAAGTAGAGCACTCCCCTCTCACACAATGCTGTTACTTGATTTTTATGGCATGAAGTTTTCTTTGCTAGGTGCAAGAATTAAGCTTCCCAACATGTACGGAGGAAGATCTTAATGTTTTAACCATGAATTGTAGTAGGTCTTTCTGTCCCTTTTGGAAAAGAAGGCTCACGATCTTTCATCCTGAATACAATGCCCGCATAATGTGAAAGTGTGGTAACCCCCTCGACTAGAATAGGAGCCCAAGAGAAGCACAATGTGATCTACCCAGTTGCCTAAATAAAACAGATTGCTCTGACATTCTGCAGTTGACAGTTTCTTTCTCTATTAGGTGTTTCTGAATGTAAACTTTTCTTGCATATAGTTTATAATTTTTTAGTGTGAATAAAACAGGGCATTTTTTTTTATCTCTCCCAATGTTGTTAGGCTTTTTTAATGAGAACATTTTTATAATGTAGTTTAGACCTTTTGTTATTATGGAATAAAAACATGAGCAAATTAGATTAAAATATGCAAGGGGCCTGATTTCCCAGCTTATAGGTTTAGGTTATTTAGAGAAGTTTTAAGATATTTGTGTGCAGTGCATTTCACAACTTACAATAAAAAGTAAAGAATACGTTTTTCATTTCAAATACTATTTAGAGTTTCAGAAAATTATGCTATAGCAACAAATGCAATTTTGTAATGCCCATGGCTGAAAGCTCCTTCTAAAGCTTTTGCTAATAGTGCTTATTGAAGAAGGGGGTAAGCCTGTGTATCTCAAGGTGCAAAACAAACTTGGCTACCACGGCCTAAGCAGTAAACTAATTCCAAAAATGTGAAAGCTGTCTTCATTTCAGAGTCCTTCCTGAGGAAATTGGAATTCTGTGTAATATAGATTTTCCCTCATGGTTGAACACTCCCCAGCAATAAGTGTTAATGTCAGCTGTGGCCTCACAGTGACTCTCTACTTTCTTGTCTTCTCTTTCCACTGATTTTTCTAACTTGAAAAAGAAGTCAGATACTGTAAGATAATTTAAATTGCAAACCTCTGTGCATACTGTATTGGCTCAATATTATTTTGTGAGGAGGAATATTTCCAGTAGATACCAAAAGGAAAAATGTGCATGATAGTCAAGTGTCATTTGTGATGGACTGTAGAGGGAATGACGAGGACAACACTAGGCAATTGGGAAAGCTTGTGTTTTGTAAGTTATGTGGGATATCAGTGTGACTAGGCATAGCAGATCAGAAGGATGTAATGGGAGCTTGTTTCCTTTTTATGGGTTCTTTGATGGAAAAGTTCCTTAAAAAACCTTTACAGAAAACTTCAGAACATTAGCCCTTTCTAGTTCAAACTCAGGGTAAAAGTGCAAATAGTGAAGGTCCATAAACATAGAATTTGCTTCCCCGTTTTTAAGTTTCAGTAGTTTTTGGAACAGGATAATTCATTTCAGTGCCTAAAAGGTGCAATCTCACCCTCCTGCCCTAGCACCCAACTCCTTGTCTTTTTTTTTTCCCTAGGGAAAACCAACCCCAACTGAAGGGTTGTGTCCAGGATAGCAAGTTACTAAATTATACAATATGCCACCAGCGGAACTGAGATGTTGCTAATATAAGGACAGTTTAAGGACAGATTGATATCTAGTCTGTATAAAAAGGTACCATTACCCCTTCAGCTGTAATCACTTTAATAAATGCTTTAATTCCAGCAGGAAAGTGTTGTGGTTTTGTTTTTTGTTTTCTGGTTTGATGCAAACTTACTTATGAGTTAGCCCTCAGAATGGAAATATGCTGAGAACTGTTACAACAAAATTGTGTTTGTTTCAGATGGTATCACTCCTAATGCCAAAAAGTTTTAAATAAAATGCATCCTGATCTGTACCGGGAGCCACAATGATGAGATCAAGGTTTTGCATGACTGTCAGGGCCGAGTCATATAATTCTCTGTAGCTTAAGAATCTATTTCATCACAGAGCATGGCCATCCATTAGCAGTATGAGAGAAATATTCAATCACCACAGCTGGAAAATCTGTAGACCAACACTGGAAATGACAATTTTCAGCAAAAATATTTCTTTGAGATGGAATTTCATGGCCCATACATAGATCACACAATGTAGATACCCTAAGATTGGGGAATGGCAAAGTTGTGACTACTTTTATCTCTTCCTTAATTGTTCATCTCAAGGCTGCCCTGCTCTGTCATTTTGTCTTTCTATGGAAGGGTTTTGGAAGACTTTTGTCTGTATGCATAATGTGAAAGTTAGGTAAAAGCTCAAAAACATTATGTGTGGGAGAAGATGACAGTGTCCCACACTTCTGTGTCAGCCTATTCTTGTGGTAATATTTTGGCTTTCCACAATTCTTATTGCTTTGTCTTTTATTCCTGTTTTTGTTGTCTTCTTTCCTTTCAGGAAAGTCTGAAAGATGAAGTTGTAATGCAGACTATAAACTAGTCAATTATTCACCTTTGTCTCCGCTTAAAAGTGTTGTCAGCAGTAATAGGAGGAGGGTAGCTTTCTCAGGAATGCTGTAGAGAGTGATTGAAGATGGAAGTCACTAATTCTAGGGAAGACCAAACAGCCTTTTAAAAAGGGGCCTGAGAAGTAAAAATCTGTACCAGCAGTAGATACATGTAATTGGTGCTATATCTTATATTCAGAATGTTTTTCCAGTGCAGCAATAATAACAGTTTGCTTTAATTTTCTTTCAGCAACAAGAACAAGACCCAACTAATTTATACATTTCCAATTTGCCGCTTTCAATGGACGAGCAGGAGCTTGAGAACATGCTGAAACCATTTGGACAGGTTATCTCCACAAGGATACTGCGGGACTCGAGTGGGACAAGCCGTGGTGTTGGCTTTGCGAGGTATTTCAGTGGCATTAGCCATGCTGGCAGCTTTGTTCCTTTTTTTTAATTGAAAAGACAGGAATAGGAGGAAAAGGCAGAAATTATCGAAAACTATCAACCTTTTAAAGAAAAGTGAGATCTAGGAGATACCAGCAAGGTTTTGTTAATTATTCCTTTGGTAAGGCAAATATGTCTGTGTCTCATCTTGCTTAAATGGCTGAATCTGAATCTATTGTTCTTACTGGAGAACTATCTAGAATAAGAATTCATTCTCTACTACTTCCTTCTCTTCTCTGTACTTCTCTTTCTGCTCTGTCCCTGAACCAATAAGCCAAGAGTTATGCAGTGATTTACAGAGACTTCTGTGACTGTTCTGGGTTTTGAGGCTTGAATTTGAGACAGGAGACTGTAAGGAGGCACCCCTTTCCTCCCACCCCCATCCTTTTTTTTTTCCCTTCATTAGTTCCTCTGAGAAAATGAACTCACTGTTGCCCTTTGAATGTCAGCCCTTTGAATTTTCTGGCTCATTAACATGTTGTCATCTGGGAAAGAAAATATTTTCATTCACTTACAGTAAATCTCACCTTAAAATATTTGCCAGCTTGGTCAAATGTCTCTCCCAAATCAACAAGAACAAATATTTTCTATAAATTAGTAGATACCTCCCACATACTCTGTCCATGTGAGCTTTTTCTCTAGTTAACTCAGATATTTGTTCTGGCGTCTCTTGATCAGAGCCTTTTCTGTGCCTTTCTAGTATTTTTCTCTTTGTCATTAAGTCCCGCTTTAAACATAGCACGGCAATCAAAATCTGGAGGCTTTAGATTGGATATTTCTATCATCAAATATAGGGGCATTGAGTCTTTTCTCACTAAACTTGCTTACTAACTCTGTCTTGAGTCAGTGGTATTTTAGGAATGGTTTTATTTTAATATAGGCGGAAGAGTTTTAGAATTGTGTGTAAAAGTCCAAAAGATTTGTGTGTATCCGAAACCTCACTTGTATTAAAGACTTTAAAAGTGATTAGTTTTAAAGTAAATATTCTCTCAATAGGTTCTGTATTATACATTGTTTTATTTATATGTATAAACTTGGTTATTTTTGTACACATATTTATGCACATACATGCACATAAGCTATAGAATGAGGGTTTGCTGTCATAGCTAATAAGAATTTCTCCCCTTCTGCAAGCTAGGTATTGGAATATTTTTGGATAAATATTATTTCAAGTTAAAATTGTCCCAAGAAACATGTAGTCATTAAATAAAGATTTTAATTTCTTGCCTTTGGGAGCATTTTATTAGACTAATAAACGGTAATGTATTTTATCAAGTCCAAGCTTGTGTCTGAAGCTAAGTTGTATTGTTTGATGCAGATCCAACAATCCAAAACTTCTGAAAATTCCCAAGAAGGTGTTTTTGAAACCATGAGGAAAACTTCTTGCTCAGTCTGGCATTTTGATGATTTTGGTTGCTGTCTATGACTATATTTTTGACAGCCTATGCACGAGGGCTATCAGAATTAAAATTGTGCCAAAACTTAGTAATTTTTAATACTACTGCTTTGCTGCTGAGGTCATTGGCCTAATTTGTGGAACTGAATTACAGAACCTAATGAACAAATAAGAAGGAATACCTGTTTGATATTATACACACATCGTCTTGCAGACAGCTGCAAAATATATTCTTCTTTTAAAATAAACTTTGCTACACTTGCATGTCTCAGTCATCTCTAGCAGTTTAGTCCAAGCTGGCCGTTAGAACTGACACATTTAGATTGCAGCGCAGCGATGTAGCTGCAGTTTACGGAGCCGCTCCCAGGTTATCTCCAGCTCACCGGTAGTCCACCCAGCCTAGTAAGTCTAGTGTTCGCAACATAACTGCACAAACCTGTCCAGGATGCTGGATGAATTCTTAGTAGCCATCATAGATATTCTGTTATTGGCTCATGTTTTGAAGGTAACTTGGACACAAATAAGAGACAGGTACATCATTTAGTTAGGATGATACCTATAAGGTAAAAACTGCAAAGGCAGTTTGGGTCATGCACTCAGGCGTGTTTATATTTAAATTTATTACTTTTAAACCATACACACACTTCAGAGTCCTTGGCAAAAATGGCATTAATGTTTGTTGTATATATCATCGACTCTTAAGGATTCAGCTATGGGTGATTGTGAATCAGTCTTTGCTTCCTTCAAGACAGCATAGGTACTTTGTACTATGGCTGTCCAAGTTATGTTTTACATAATTTCTAAGTAAGTAAGGGTATTGATTGGCAGTTTGGCCCTGACCTGGGCCTCAGAGTGCATAAAATGTCAATGGAGTTTAGTTCTACCTCTATAAAGTTGTGTGTTCTTAGAAGGCATCTTCTCTATTGCTCATACATGGGAAAGCAAGCCACAAAATGAAGCGAGAAAAAGCAAGAAATGTGCTCTAAAAAAATCACAAACATGGAAATCTGGATGAGAGTTTAATTTATGCAAATTATTCTTTATTTTCTTAGGATGGAGTCAACAGAAAAATGTGAAGCGGTGATTGCTCATTTTAATGGAAAATTCATAAAGACACCAGCAGGAGTTTCTGGTATGTTGCATGTATTTCTAACAAGATATATGAATGAGTTACTGCTTGTGGAGTGGAAGCCTGATTATTTATCTGGCTTCTCATTCAGAAACAGACTTATTAAAATTAAACTGTGTCTTGTTGGATGACTGTAATGCTTGCTCACTTGTAACACAGTATATCACTTTTATAAATCTGTTATAGGAATCCAGTGTTCTCCTTGTAGCAGAAAGATAAGCGGCTAAGATGCCTTATAGAATCATAGGATAGTTAGGGCTGGAAAACCTTAAGCCAGCTATGCACAGCTTTGCATCCTCCTACATAATCCTAGCTGAAGTCAGGAAACAAGTGTGTGTCGTATGTGTATCTGAACAGAATTTGGCTGATGGTCCATGGACAGGTTCGGTGGGGTTTTGTTTGGTTGGTTGTTTTGGGTTTTTTTTGTTTGAATTTTCTTGGTTTGGGTTTTTTTGGGAGGCAAAAAACGGACAACTTTTGCCATCTGTTGATTTTTTGAAGTAATTTTCAATAAAAGATTTGATTAAAGAAACATAGATTCTGCAGCAGTGCCTTAATGCCAGGCACTTTCATTCACTGGGAAGCTGTGACTCTCAAGTCTACATGATCTTTGAGATTCTTCAGGAAGATTGAAGGGCAGGTCAGTGAATGGTACTTCTGGAAATATCGTGTAAGGCAAAATGCAGAGAAGCTACACAGTACCATTTTTTTTTTTTTGTCGCACTAAGTTCCTCATCAGTTTGTTTGCTTTGTCAGCGTTGTTTCTAAGAGACAAAATGTACATTCTATAAACACTTAAAAATGAGGAAAGGAAATTCAAAGCAGCAGAGTAAAACAGAAAGAAAAGAGGACAAAAAAGGAGGAAAGAACACATGCCTGACATTCCAGGCAGCTTTCGGTAACCATTTTATTGAGAATCCCAAGTGGGAATTTTACAAATTACATTGTTGATGTGGTTGCTGAAGCTGCCTTTATCCCACTGGTGAAATGTTCTCTGCAGCCAGACCCTGACACTGAGGAGGAGAGCAGTCCTCGGCAGGCAGACAAGAATGTGGCTTGTTTAGTAAAACTACATACATGCCTCATCCCTGAAAGATTACTCCAGTTCGAGGCAGTCTGTTCTGCAGTGGGGATGGAAAGCTGCTGCAGAGCGCAGGAAACCACTCCCTTCACCAACGCTAATCTAATGCAGGGTTTTAACTTCCCTGTCTTGGCTTTTGCAGACTCTTTGCATTGGTATTGATTGCTGAGATTCTTTAGGTGAAACTCTTCTATACATAGAGGCTGTAGCATTTATTTTGCTATTTCTTATGTTTAGCAATCTGTGTTTTATGAGATGGAAAATCCCTTTATAGGGGCAAAGAGATCATAGAATGATTTTCTCTGAATTCTGACTGTGCTCTGATCCACCCCCTGTGATTAGTTTTATAGTGCTGCCATGGCTTTGGCATAAATACGAGTAAAAAGTATAGAGAAACTAAGAATTCAAAGTAACATATAGGGATTTCTTTTCAGTTAGAACCAGTAAAAAGAACTGTATCAGAACTTTGTATTAGTGCTTTTTAGCTTGCACATTTTTATTTTCAGTTGTATTATTCTGTTGTCAGTGAACAAGTTATCAAACATATCATTGCTAATCATGCTGTCTCTGGTGGGCTACTGTTGAAGTTGGAGTAGCACCCTTACATGATCAGGTTCAACCAGGTAGGGATAAAAAGTTGCTGCATGGAATTTTAAGAGCGCTTTCTGCAGTGTGGAGGAAACTTTACCAGAAAAGTCTGATTAATTAGGGACAATAAATTTGCATAGAACTGGTGATTGTCAGAAATGGAAACTAAAGAGGGGTCTCAAGATGTAATCCACCTCATGGACCTCAGCTTCTAATGCTTATTTGGCAAACTATTCATCTAGGCTCTCTTTCTAGAATAGGTAAACCAGCACACATCTCCAGAGACTGATGTGTCTTTGCTGTCAGCTGTCCTTGTGGTTACAAAGAGTTTATAGACGAGTTGTTCAAAAGTAGGTAACTCTCAGTGTCTGAAAGTCATTGAGATGAGTCACACCTCCATGGTGCTGAAAAATGCGGTAAATCATTAGGTGCATAAGGGTGTTCTGAGAACCTTGGTTATTAAAGACCATCAATTCTGTTGTATAGGGTACAGCCTCAGCTCTGCTTTTCCATGCTGATGCTGTGAAGTTGAATTGCTTCTTTGAAAGGCTTTTGTGGAGTTCAGATTCTTTCTGTAGTTCCCCACCACATCACAAGCGTATGTCAAATAATGTAGTCTTTTTAGAGGATGTAGCTTATCCATAATAACATGCTGCAGTTTTCCAGAAAGCGGGACAGTCATGAGGCATCTGTGGTCTTGGGCTACCTGCAGAGAGAAAAGTGGGTATAGTGGGAAAGCTCTTGGACAAAGGCTAGGAAAATGTTTGAAACAGATTAGCGTCCTTCAGGGTTGTAGAGGAGCAAGTTCAAATAAATGCAAAATAAAATCGTAGAACTGGAACTACATTTAAATTAAAACATTGTGTCCTAGAAACTTGGCTAAGATCAGCAAAGAGAGCTGGCTATAAAAAAACCGTTATCGGGATGAGGAGGGTAGGAGAGACTGGCCTGTAATGAAATAGGTGTGGGAGGAAGAACATCTGTTCAACAAAAACATGCTTTCATAACGTAGCTTTGTTATTTTAATCAAGTTTGGGTTTAAATGGAAGAATGGGTTAAACACAGTTATAAGAAGCATAGGTGAAACCTGCTGGAGCATGAGAAGACAGAACAGAAAAGCTCTCTGAGAATCTGCGAGCGATAGAGGTAGCATGGGGCGGTCACAAAAGTGTTGACTGTAGAATTGAGAGAGTGACTGGACATTGATGATACTGAGTAAGCTGAACCTAGATGAACAAGCTGTTCTGGCTTTATTTCCATGCTCTATAGTAGATTAATGAAGTATAGTCAATATTTAATATATCCTCCTTTGTCTTCAGTGAGGAAGAAGGAAGGTTAGCTGAGAGAGCAATTTCAAATGCACTGCAAGTTGGTGTAATCCTAAAACTCCTAGGAGTGGTGTATTAGTTTCACCATTTGTTCTAGCTGGGGTTTGTACCTCCATTATCTAAGTTATTGTAATAGTTTGTTCTAGTTTATGGACTTTCTGTCCATTTCTCTTAGGAGTTTGGTTTTTTGTGTTTCATTCTTTTCTCAACTGTATGTTTACTACATGATTGCTATAATCTTCAAATAACTTGCATTTAGTTCTGCTTTTCTCTTTAAAGAATTGTTCTCAGTGAATAATGTGATATTTAAAGCTTTATTATTCTGTGAAATGTGAAGCTCATGACGTGAATTGGAGGAAATAGACTAGGCTAGTATAAGGGAGTAGGAGGCAGAAGATGAGTAGCAAGGGCAGAGCAGCCTTCATGGCCTCCCTCCCCTAAAGATGATAGTTAAAGATGATACTGTCTTTTTGTCCTGTGTTGGTCCCGTAATGATGATTTTGCTGGGCAAAATCATGAAAGGCCTCTCCTCCCTATCACAGCAGCATGATGATATCTGAGTATAGTTATATAAATGATTACATGAAGCAGTTGTGCTGTAGAATACCTAAGGTATTTGTAAGCCTGAGTGTATTTGGGTTTTTTGCATTTACAATGAAAAATACAGAAGGTTGAAAGCTACAAAAGTTTTATGACTGTTGTACAGGCTTTATGGGTTATTTAATACTTCTTTTACTGAGAAATAACTTGAATAATTTTGTTTTAATGGCTGTAAAATGGAGAGCATTTTTGATGAGCGGGTCATACCATTTTTGCTTTAAGAATGGTGGGTTATGGTGATGACCCAAAAAGCATAGGTTATCTGTGACCCACTCTTCCCACTTATCATAAAGATATTGGTCCCTCAGGTTATTTTTTTTTTAGGAGGGTATTTGAAAACAGGTGAGAGAGCCCTGCTTCTGCTTGTTCTCTTGAGTATAGGCTACGAAGAGGGCCACCAGGTTTGGTGGATACTACTGCTTGGAATTATTCTGATCATACTGCAAGAGGTGAATAAAATGGAGCCTTGAAGTAGTTGTCTTGTGGCAGTCATTTTTGAGTGTTTTCTATTTGCTTACCTTTAAAAAGAAAAGAACACTGCAGATCTCTATATAGTGAATTTAAATCACTTGACCATAAACTTGTATCTCTTGGTTGTATTTCAGAGATCCTTTAGAAATAATCCAGGAATGGCAGTCTGAAAAGCACTGCTAAAATATATCAAGAGGTCAGAGTGCTGGTGTTACTCTTGATTGTTACACTGAAGGCAGAGAAACCAAAATTTTGCACATTAGATGAAAGATGAGAAGCTTTTACTAGTCTAATTCTCATAGTTCAGAATTGCTTCTTAGTTTTAAGAAGCAACATTGGAATAGAAAAATACTACATAAACCCACTAACAATATGCTCCTGTGACAAATTATTAAACTTTGTGTGAATTATTAAAGAAATGTGGGCCTGAGCGCTGCATTTAAGTGATGGTAAAAACGGTGAAGAGTATATATTTAGTTTCTCTTTAAAGATACAAAGATACTGAGATTCTGGGTTGCACACCTTTTTCATTGTGCACAGGTTCTGGCAAAAGGTGTACTGGCTGTACAGGCTTGCTCTATCATTCAGGCAATGTTTTAGTGTCAGAATTCATTAGACTTACATGCTTTGTCACTAGAAAATAAGACATGAAAGTCACCAAAAGATGCTATTTAATTGAGAACTTATTAAAACAATAGTATTTTAAAACTATTCTGTTGTATTTGTTTAATATCTGGAAGCAGAGTTTATTGAAAAGTTTGTAAAACTGGCCATGTAAAGTTAAGGGTGTAAATGTACAGTCCAACATAAAAACATTAATGGTTTTTTCTTGTACATATGTATCATTGTTTCTGCCTGTGGCAGGGGTTGAAACTAGATGATCTTAAGGTCCTTTCCAACCTTAATCATCCTATGATTCTGTGATCGCCTAGTATATATTTGGGTAGACACTGAACAAAGACTGAATTGCATGTGTATATGACAAGAATTATTTACTCTGTGGACAAATACTTCGTTCACATCTTTCTTCTGTAAAAAAAAAAAAAACCTAGAAGAGGGTGATTTGGGGCAGGAGGAGATGGTCAGCACTTTCCCAAGACAGGTTTTAAAGCACTGACCTGCTATTAAAGTGCAGGGAAACTTATGGTTGCAGAATGCCTCCATAGCAGCACCTCAGCAGACATCTACAAATCCTTGAGAGCGTTTGTTGCTTTTCATTGTCAGTGGAGTTGTTATTCTAAATGTGGTGTCTTAGTGCTTAGCTTAGCTAGAAGTAAGTCCGCTCTAAGTTGTAGCCTTTTACATCAGCAGTCTTTTAGTGGTTAATGCAACTCTGAATATTTATACAATGCCTCTCTGTCTTGCACGTACAGACAAGTCACTGAATGATTAATGATCCCCTTCATCACTGAGGCCGGCACACTTCCTAACAATTAAACAATAAAAATGACTCTCCCTTCCTTCCTGGACCACAAAAAAGATTGCTTGACTGGTCTGTAGGACTTGTGACTTTTTTGTTTATAAATCTATTATATACATGTTTGCTTGTGCAAGAGAAAGTATGTATTTGAAAAAGAGGAGGGGAGGTAAGCTGAAGAAATAAATTTCAGATTTGATTTTGAAGAGAGTAAAGGCTACACTCATTCTTTGGTGAGAGGGAGATCAACAGGTCATACTTGGCTCCCATGAAGGTTTGTGTCCTTCTCAAGACCCTCCTTCTCATGACCATCAGTCACTGTGTTCTGAAAGCAGGGAACGCTGTAGTACTCAGGTCATACGTACCAAAGAGCAGCCAAAAATTGGATTTAGTTGCAGCAGTTCCTACTATCAGTATTCAGATCTTGAACTGGAATCAGGGAAGGCAAATTGTGTAGAGTCTTTTCACAGCAGTTGGCTGTATTAAATAGATGGTCTTCTTGGGGTTTTCTGGAGGAAAGTTGTTCGATTGGTTGTGGTTTTTAATGTCAGTTGGGGCTCTTGCATTTGGCTTCATTTGTGGACACAGTGAGGACCAAGAAAAGCTGGAAGATAAGAAGAACACGGGTTCCCATGATCTGATCTGTGCTCAGAAAGATGGAGCAGTAACTCCAGGCAAATCACAGATGAATGCCTTTTCAATATTTTTGTCATTGCTGCAGGTTTTTGTGTATGCAACATCTAATATATGTGGATAATTCTTACTCCATTTTTTCTTCCTTTTTAAATTTATCAGGAGAGTGTTTACAGAGGATGACAGATGTTTCAGTGTTTAAAATTTAGCTGGTTTCAGTTATCAACTCACCAAAAAAAAAAACATTCTTCAAATATTTTTCTGTGAACATTTTATTCTGACTGTTCAGTCAAGTTTACTCTGACTTCTAAAACAAATATCTTTGTCTTGAGACAGTGATGGGAAATGTAAGCACAAATAATGCTTTCAAGAAAACTTTTATCCAATTCACCGTGGTGATTTTTCATGAAAGCGTAAAGCAACTTTGAATGAAGTATTTACTACCTTTGAGTGCTATAATACAGAATCACAGGGCTAGAAACCTCTAGGTGTTTTCTGATGTCTCTATAAGCCATTCTCATGCCAGTTTCTTTTAACTTCATCCAGAAATTTATAGTGTGTATTTTGGAAGTCACACATGCTTCCCACAATGATGGTGGGTTTGAAATAATTTATAAGTAGCCAGAGATACTCAGCTTGGGGCAGACTTTTTTCCTTTAAGGCAATTAACTTCAGTATTGGATCTCAGCTCTCCCTTTCTGATGGATGGGGTTCTTTTTCAACTGTGTAAAATGGAGAATCAAAATAATTTCAGACCAGACCCTGACCCTTCAGCCCATATTGATTAACATCTGAAATTATCTCCTCTTACTTCAACAGAATCGTATGTGGTTTAAAATACTGTGTGATATGACCAATGTCAAATTATCCATCAGCATATTGATGTAGTACCTTTTCACCAGGAGAACCAGAGCTAGTGCTGTAGGTATGCTATCCAAAGCCAGGGATGACTTGGCCATTAGTGCTGGTTTTGTGCCAAAGTCTTAAAAGTCAAGCTCTTTGCCAGGTTGTAAGTCTCTGAGGTTTTCACTCATCTCTTGTAAGTGCATGCAGAGTGAAGAGCACATCAGCTCTTTTTGTTGCACAATACAGATGTATTAAAATTTTTCTTGGGGGTTTTCTTTTGCGGGTGGCCCTCCCACTGTATGTGTTTACTCTGCATTTGGAAACTTGCATGTTTTCAGATCCAGCTGTGTCTTAGGAAGGTGTTTCCAAACAGAGAATGACTGGAGGAGTGTCACGGTAAAGCTTAGACAGCTCATGCATCAGGAATTACTGGCAGAGTAGCACTCACATCCAAGTCATAACAGTGCTTCCACCCTGTTATTAGGGAGGGTGTGGTGTGATGTAGCAGAGCTGTGCTTCAGCTATAGGTAGTCAGAAACTATTGCAGTTTAAGCTAGTAACAGGGAGAGAATACTGTGCAAAGTTTTCTTTTTCTTTAATTTTGACGTTATAAATTGAAGTCATGGTCAGGCTTATCTTATGAAAAAGAAAGGTGATAGTGTTTCAAGACAGTATGGAAAAATCTGGTTCATTGCATGCTCTTTATAGAGCAGAGGTAAAAAGGGACTGGACGGTTGTGGCATTTTTTTCAGTGCAAGATGGCAGAAGATAAAGGTGCCTGCTCCACCCTGCTGGTTAGAGTAAGTGGAGGTACGGTGCCACCACATTTGGCTATTCTAGATGAGCAGAGCGATTTAAGTTTTGGGACTTTACTGAAACCTCCAAGGGGTTGGGTGGGGAATATATTTAAGACCTTTGGCCAGATTTATTCTCTACCCTCCTTAGATGTACCTCCTAAGAGGCAAAGCTCTTGAGTTCAGATGGTAGTTCTCATTCATCCCCAAGACCAACACCCGCATGCTCAGGATGTATAGATCATGTTTCTTTCCAACAGGTTTTAAAGCAGGAGTTTTAAATCAAAGACATAAGGCATTCCGGATGCTCTCTTTGTGTGTGGCAGCTGTCTTTGTGCTCTGCAGAACAGTTGATGCTGTGGTATGAGTCCATGTTATTTAAGTGTCATATTGGGAATATAACTTAAAAACATGCCTCATTTGAAGCACTGAATGTCTATGTATGCACAGTGCTTCAACTAATACTCGTTCTTCTCAGTTCCTGCAGAACCTTTATTGTGCAAGTTTGCTGACGGAGGACAGAAAAAGAGACAGAACCAGAATAAGTATATACAGAATGGAAGAGCATGGCACAGAGAAGGCGAGGTGAGACTTGTAAGTCCTCCCTTCAAGCTTTAGTGTGGGTGTACAATAATGAATACTTATGAAAATGATAGGCAGTGAGACTTCTTGGCTCTTTGGTGTATTAAAAATGTGCAAGCAATTCTTACCTGACATCTTGCAGCTTTATAAAATACTGTATCTTTCTTAAGAGGAAAAAAGGCAAAATGTGAAACACTAAATCCTACCTCATTAAAGTGAACAATAAAATCTCCTTCAGCTTGGTCAGAAATATGCCTGAGATATTTCTCAAATAAAACTGAGACATAACTTTATTTACAAGTAGTAAGCAGTCGTTTGATTTATGCAGCATTGACATATACATCAGTTTCATAAGATTAAAATAGTATACCAGTGCAGTCCAGCAGTAATTTTTTTTAATCACAACTCATTTCATCTTTAATGTTCGAGATAATAGTTTCATAGGCTTACTGTGGTTAGCAAGCCTAGACACCTCGTTTATATGAGACAGAAAAATTCAAATGTGTCTTCTGAAAAACAGTACTCCCCATTCATTCTCCTAGTTAATATGTTGTAGGCAGCACCCTCACATAATCATCTTCATGCCTGCCTCTCAAACACACACATGTTCTCTTAGCCAGGTATTTCATAGATTGCATTTTGTTCCTCATGCTGGGAACTTGGAAACTTGTATTCATAGCCAGTATTGCTGACTATCTTCATTATATAATTACTTTTGCCTGTTGACCTTTCCCTAACTTATAGTAATAAACTATTTCACCACAAATTTTCAATTAAAAATACAACTAAAGAAAGAGTAAGAGAAATAATTGACAATAAAAATTAATTCTGTCAACTCTTTTTTTCCACTTTTTTTTTCTATTAAAGGCTGGAATGACACTCACATATGATCCAACCACAGCTGCTTTACAAAACGGGTATGTTAAATACTGGTACACTTAAGAAAAAAAAATTCTGCATTATGAAAGATGCACAGAACTGGCATTTAATTAATATTCCTTCCATTTTCTAGATTTTATCCATCACCCTACAGTATTACAGCAAACAGAATGATCACTCAGACATCTATTACGCCATATATTGCTTCTCCGGTTTCTACATACCAGGTTTGTATTTAGAACTTACCAGCTGAAATGGTTCATTGGAGCTTCTGTTTATTTATCGGTTGCTACATCTGGTTTCATGAGTTCTCCAATAATACTTCATTTTGAGGAAGGGGGTTCTTTATGCTGAACAGCATGAAAAAAATGGCCTTAAAAACTACGCATTTGTTTCAGGAAGCACAGCAATATAATGAAATACATGGTGTTTTGCAAAACAAAGTCACTGACTTGTGCTGATAGCCAAGATACTTGTAGCCAGTTCAGCTTTTCATGTATGATTTTTCATTTTTTCTTGGTCAAGTTCTTTTAATGTCAGTAATCCATTTTTAAAGTAATTGTTCTTTGCTTAAAACCTTCTTGATTTAGTGAAATTCTCTTTCAAAGATACTTCTCCATGCTTTTTGAATTTTTCTCCGGTTTTTTCTTTAAGTGCAAAAGAAGGCCCAACAGTAATGGATTACGTGGTTGCACTAAGAAGGGTGTGGAAACTTGCTAGACATTAGAGAAGCAAATCTGAAAGAGTTTGGAGTACAAATTACATTAGCATTCAAATTCTGTGATTTTATACTAGACCTTAAAGCATTTAATAGCCTAGGATGGTATTTCTAACCCAAAAGTTACTTTATTTTGAACAATAATTTAAAACGTGAAATATGCACATTTTTTGTTTGTGGGGATCGGTCCAAAGCTTCCTGGAAAAGTATTTTGATAGATGGCATCTTGAGTCCCTGCTTAGGGGATATTGACAAACAGTTCAGCATGTTGGGAATTATATGAAAAGTTTTGATACAAGTCCTAAGAATGCTTATTTTAGGACGTCATGCATTCCAGTTTACTAGTTGCATACAAGTTATTTGTATGGCAAATGTATGCTCTGTAATTACTACTTGAGACATGCTGGTTATCCCAGTATAATCTAAATAATCAGCTTTTTTTTGCATTTTACGATTTAACACATAGACAAAGTAACAATCACTGATTCAGGCAATAAATAACCCAAACTGATTAAATTTAGAAAATTCTTACTTCTCTATGTCAGGGGAAGGAGAAGAGGCTGTTTGCTTTTTAGTGAGAAAAATGTGCTAGGTTTTCTAGTTTTGGGTGAAAGTCAGTGTAGAAGGCTAACAGAGGCACTGTGGACCATTTGGTCAGTGTTCCCTTGCAGGTATTTCCATTCCATTCCAGGTGAGAAGAGGAAGAATTTTTAATATTAATTAGTCTGGAGGTCTAGCGCCTTCTTGTGTGAGCAGAGTGTTAGGTAGGAATGAAAACAGTGTACTCTGGGGTAAAGGATAGCTGAATTAACTTTATATTAATTTCTGAGGTGACTTATGCAACACAATGTTTGCTCTTGGCAGACAGTGCCAGTACTGTATTTTTCAGTATATTGAATCATTCTGCTTTGTACAGCAATACCTCAAAAATTACAGCAAGTTCTTACCCAGAAAAATATTCCGATAGAATTATCTGCTATTCTTTATTAAAATATAAATTATTTCTCAATATAAGATTCTCAGATATTCATAATCCAAGTAAAAGTTGGAAGTTGGCTTGGAAACATACTTAGGAATATAGTCTCACTTTTCTGGGCTTATGAGATAGGCAGACCACAGCACTATGTTTGCAGGAATGTTGTTAGCATTATTTCAATAGAAATGGCATGGAGCTTGAATTATTGTAGATGGAGTTACTGGCAACATTATGCTTGAAATGGCACAGTAAAAGGAACTGAGAATTAACTGAAGTATTCTGTACTGGGGAGGGAGGAGGTTCTTGGCCCGAAGAGTTTCACAATTTGAGTATTAGTCACATATTCGTTACTGAAACCTGCAACATTCTGTCATCTGCAGAACAGAACGTATTGTAAGAGCATGATTTATAATTTTTTTTCTTTGAGGCATGGTGTAACCTGTTTCTAGATTTATTAAAGGTAAACAAATTTAATAAAGCTTTGGCTATTTTTTGTTTCTGCAACTCCTGTATACCCAAATGACAGCAGTAAGCCAGGTACTATCATAGTATATCAGCCAAAGCTTTAGTCACACTGTACCAGGTTTTTTGCCATTAAGCTCTTGCCTGAGGAAAGGGAGGGTTCAGCTGTTTTCAATTTTTGAACTCCTGTTTACTCTTCTTCTGTTTGAAAAAGTAAAAATATTACGCAGATTTGAAAGTCAGTAGCAAAAGGAGGGGAGAAATGTTTTTTTCTTGCAGGAAATACTTCACCTGGATTTTTTTCAAGACTGTCTGCCTGTCCTGTCCCAGAACTTTTGAGGATGATGGTAGAGGCATTTAAGGGATTTTAAATGTCTGGCAGCAGTGGTTAATCAGTTCTGCTTGTGTAGTGCAGGTCAGAATCCTGCCTTACCCGACACACCTGCAGGAGATGGAGAGGAAACATTCTGATACCTACCTTTAAATATTTCTTGGAGCACACTTTTTCAAAGAGCTATGGCAATCAGCTGGTTTTTGTTGGTTTAGGGTTTTTTTGTTTGTAACTAAGGTACCAATGAAACCTATTAGTTTACTTTTAATCTTTTTACTTTACCTTTTCATGCAAAGTTAGGCATGCTACCCCAATTAAGGATTTGGGTAGTCAGTGATTGTGGAGAGAAAACATGCTACCTTCAAGAGCAGGGAGGCTCATCAGAACCTTCTCCTCTTCCTGTTCGTACTGCAATGTTTTAGAGAATGAATCTCCTAAATCTTCTTGTTCCTGGAACAAGAGTCCAGCAGAATTCCCGTTTTCTTTTTCTCCTTTGAAAATCCAATAGTTTATTAGAAGGCAAATGATTCTATAACTTCTGAGGTCCCAGTTACTTTTCCCCAAAGGAATTTCAAAGATGGTCCTTTTTTAACACATCACAATCTTCTCATGGATGTATCTGAACCCTTTTCGTGTACTTCGTAAAGTTTTTGAGACCTGCACTTAAAACGTAGTGTAGTGTTCTGAAAGGTGCATGTGGTATATTGTCTCCAAATCTTGTTTCTGATGTGCAGGTACAATAAATACAGTTTTCATAGAAATCATTGTTGCTCCACAGTGACTGATTGCATTGAGAAGTGAATAAATAAGGGAGGGGGCTTGTTAACATTATTTGTGAATTTTCTACTGTATCTTGGTTGGAGTATTCAGGAAAAGAATGACTAAAATGAAAAATACTGCGTTTGTTCTAGGTTCAGAGTCCTTCTTGGATGCAGCCTCAACCATATATAATGCAGCATCCAGTAAGTCTCTATGCTTCTTCATTGCTGTTTACTGTTTGTATAAACACTTTGTATACTTTAAGCAACAGGAAATAGATCAATTCCCACTCAAATTACTTCCAGACAATACATCATGACTAAATAGTGGATTCAAATAAAAAGAGAAACAATGACAGTAACCTGAATTGGGGTTTCATTAGGAAAAAAAGAAAGTTTCCTTCAGGGTATCAAAGTGATGAGAACAATCAGAGTTACCAAGTCAGCATCCTGAGGAAACTTTTTTTTATTAAATGAGAAGCACTTTGCAAATACCATTGTTTTACATACTGTTTACCTGTCAGGAGCTGGAATTGAAGACCCAAGGTTTTAAAATGGGTCTGGAGTAGTTCAGACTGGATAATTTGTGAAAGACAGATGGATGTAGTGATATAGATGACATTATGGGCACCCATTTGAGAAAACCTGCATAGCTGGTTCTGGCTTCAGCACTCATGAGTAATGCTAGTCTCCCTACACTTTTGGCTGTGGCATCTGTATCAGACTGTCAGGCATTCTAATCTATACTCTCCCATGCTATTTTGCTTCTTATCTATGTCATTTGCCAATTAAGTGCCATAATATCTGAGACTTAGTGGGTTTGTTGAGATGAGTATTACGAATAATAACAGGAGCTTTTTAATATATGCCCTCCTGTAGTTAGCAAGCAAGTCTGTTTCTAGATATAGAAAGGACATTGTCTTGACTTTAATTAACCTCTCCATGCAGATTATAGAATGTAAATCTTCTTGGCAGAACATTTTCTTCTTGTGCATGCAGAGAAGGTGATACTTAACCAGAACACCCTCTCACAAGCTTAATTGTTGTATTTGTGGTTTTTGATGCTAAACACACATGCACACAACAGGTTTTAAATTTTCTGCCAACACAGATTTTCTTAAAAACAAAATCTTGCACACCATGCTGTGAAATACACAAGTTGACAAATTGTAATGCTGTAAGGTGTATTAGTTTCACAGGTATACAAAATGAGATTTCACAGTTGAAAATGAAGATCTAGATTCCTGACTGAAGTTCAGTTTTGGCCTGTGCAAAGACTGGTGCTGTCTTGCTCATTTGCTTTGCAGAGAAGCCTGCAGTCTACAGACAGGAAATTCTTTTAGTGTTTGATGTGCCTGTGACTCATTTAATCTACACTGATCACATGGTTGTTTTTCCAGCTATACTCTCTACGGGGTTTTTTTCTTTTCTTTTTTTTCTTTTTGTTGTTTTCAAGGATTAGTTATTGAATCAGAGTGCTGGCTTTCAGTACACTGCAATTATTTCTATTAGTTTTGAGGCTCCATCAATCTTAATCAACACTTCTGCAAGCATAAGTCATACAAAGTATTTGGAAATATCTTTTTGTAGTGCATGGTTTGTAAAATGAAAGTTGTTGATAATCCTCCATTTCAGGTAACTCTGAAAACCTTACAAGTGTGTTCTCCATATTTAGCAGTATCAAGTGTTTAAAAATTTGGCGTATACTTTTGGTGAAGTTAACAAAATGGTATAGAGTGATAGAGATCATCAAAGTAGCTAATATTTAGACAGAGAGTCAGTGTTGCTAACCTAGTCATCCAGAATATGTGTTCTAATGAAGCCAGCCATTAAGTGGGCAACTGTCTTGCATGTGAACTTCGCACATGACAGGTAGAATTCTTCTAATACAAATGTTTCTCCAAAGCCTTCATTCCTAAAGATGAGATAAAAATTTCTTCCTAAAGCCTGAAATTGCAAAGCTTAACATAATTGAATCTATGGCAACATGTGTGGATTTTTGCTGTAAAGTTAACATCTGGTTAAACTCTTATTTTACAAAGCGTTTTTAGCAGGTGTCTCAAGTGCATTGTACTTCAGTTGTGTGTTCAATACGAAGTCAATGTAGTTGTTTACCCATTCCCAAACTGTACAAAACACATCTGCTGAAGTAGAGTATTCGGAATGCCCCAGACCTGCTGCCTGAGTCAGTGTCTCGGTCTAAGGAGACTTCTTGTGGTATATCACATTGGAAGGACTTAGACTTTCAAGTGCAAAATGTAATTAAAATCCGAGTGTTGCCACAGCCATTTATTTTTTTCTCTGTTTTTAATAGGGTGCTGTATTGACTCCCTCCATGGACCACACCATGTCACTACAGCCTGCATCGATGATAAGCCCTCTGACACAGCAGATGAGTCATCTTTCATTAGGCAGTACTGGAACAGTATGTAGCAATTGAATGCAAACTAGAGCTTACACAAGTAGAAAATACTGCATGTAGATCACAGTATGCATGTTCAGCCTGCATATAGGGAAAAGTAATCCTTCAGTCTTTCATCCAATAAAATATTAATAACTGCTTCCATTTTTAAATCTTATTCAGCTCTTTTTTGTCAGTCTATTATTTGATAAGAAATTGGAAATGAATAAATAAAACCAGATCAAACCAAATGGGACGAATTTAGGAGGCAGCTCCAAAGTTGTATTGGAAAAGGAAAAATAGTTGGTTTACTCTTCAGGAGAAATGATGATGCTTTGAATTAACAGAGAAAGAAAAGTCCTTCACGCAGTATTTGAAGTCTGAATCTGAGTTTTCTCAAAACAGATATCTCGCTTCTCTGAAAAGCCTGTTAATGTCAGACACAAAAGTCTTTTTCTCATGTATATTGCTTTAGGGAAAGAGTTAATATCTATTAAACAATATCATTATAGATATTTTGAGTACTCTTAAATTTACATTGGGCTTGAACTCAATGGACTCCCTGTCTTTTTAGTACATGCCAGCCACAACAGCTATGCAAGGAGCCTACATACCCCAGTATACACATGTCCAGACAGCAGCGGTTCCTGTTGAGGTCAGTATATTTTATAAAAGGCCAGAGATGAGAGACATGAATATGATAGTAGGTTTTGGGGTTTCTGTTTTGCTTTATTTCTAGGAAAACAGCTGTTTAAAGCCTAATATTGTAACTACGAGTGCACTGTGAATACACTGTATATTAATGTTATAAAATGGTATTATTCTTTACTAACATAAATAGTATAACAAAGAATGACCTGCACTTGTAGCAGTACAGTACTTGAAGCAATATTCCATATGAGCGTAACTCAGATGAACTTCATGGGGTTTGAAGCCTAATTTTCAATAGGAAAACTTCAGGGTATGTTGTAGTTTTGTTCTTTCATTTAGTTTTCCTGTGAGCAAACTTCTCTGCTAACAGACAATGATTGTAACTTTTAGCAAAGAATCCTGATTTTTACTCTGGCATCTCAGGATACTTGTTTGTTAGGATTCTTGCCTAAAAAAAATCCTCTGCAAGTCCAGTTGAAAAGCAGAACTAAATGGTACATAATAGTCTGTCTACTATGACTTACACCCTTTTGTAGGTCAGTGCTTCTTTAACAGAGGAGCTAGCGAGGTATACTGCAGCTCTTGTATTCAGAATGAGTGCTGGATAGTCTCTTCCAGGGCCTGTAAGGAAAAACATTTTATTTCAAAGTCCATTTGTCCAGAAACTCCAGAAATTGGTTCCATTTATTCATCTACCCACATGGGTCAGATAGGGTCTTTTGGTAATTAGCTGGTAGCACTGTCTGCCAGAGCATTATCAGCTGAATTAATTCCCTGGTTTCTTGGGGGTGTGTGTGCAAAGTCCCAACTACAATTCTTCGTGTTGCCTAGTGCCAGTCACACCACAGTACTTAAAGCAATAGTGTTTGTACCTGTGGTAAGTAGCTCTCATTCTTCTCGCTGACCCTCAAAAGGAGAGGGGCAGAATGATCTTTAGCATTTTCAGATAGAAAATATACTAGTAGTTATTTGCTTGCTCTGTGTATTTATAATGTTAAAGGTTTATGGTTTATTTTAGTTATCAAGGCAGCTGACAAAACACAAGGTTTGCTTGATCATTTTATTTGTTTGCTGAAATATAAATCAAGACAAAATTAACACCTCCAGTTTGAGAAACATCCCACTTGAGAAAAGTTAGAAAGACTTCAGATTTGAAGACTGTTAATTGCATGAGTCACATCAAAATACAGATTGCAGCTAATGCTACCTGATTTTGTCTCATGTCTTTCTTTATATTTGCAGGAAGCCAGTGGTCAACAACAAGTTACAGTAGAGACGTCCAGTGACCATTCTCCATATACGTATCAGCAGAATAAGTAACTGTGAGGTAGGGGCCCATCCTGTTGCATGAAAGATGTGATTTCAAATATACTTTATTTCATAATTTACAGTGCTCTGTATTGAATTTTAATCCTTTCTTTAATGTCATATAAAGAACATTGATAAATCTGAGGACAGGCAGTGAGGTTAATTTGAACTCAGCCAGAGTTAGAAGCCAGGAAGGGAAAGCACAGGCTCCAGAACTGAGTTAATGAGTTATGAGGAGTAGAGTTTTAATAATTTCTCTATAGCATAACTGAATTGTATTGGATTTTAATATGTTCATCTTGGCAGTGTGCTATATGCAGGAATAACAATGAATTAGTGCAAAACTGTGAGAATCACAATGATAAAGGGAACTGTATTTATCCATAAAATATCCTCTAGTTCTGTGGTACATGTAGGATTTGGAAGCAGTGTTGCGACTGACTTAAGGACCACAGGCACGGAGTTGGTCTGGTAGAAATCCTTGTTTGACCTTTTCTCCTGCAGACTTCCCTGCTCATCGCTTACTCTAGCAAAAAGTAGTCTGATCCAAAATTTTGAGTTATTTTTTTAATCCGCATCCTTGTTTGGCTCCAGCTCCAGAGTTTCACTCTCCTGCTCCAGTTTTGCTAAAAAAAAAACAAAGGCTGAAGTTTGGCCTTTACTAACCAATAATTAACTTCACGTGAACTCCTTCCATGCAAAATTTTTGCTTTCTGTAGATTGCCAATGTGTGAAAGTATTGTTTGCACATACTAGTCCCTTCTGCATCTTCCATGCTATGAAATTCTAGAATTTAATTCTTTCTTAACTCATCTTTTTCCAAGTGCTTTGTAAACCAGCAACTTGAATACAGAATCATTTTAATCAAATTTCTAAGACCTCATAGTGAAAAATTCTGTTCAGTTGCAGTAATGTGCCAGAGGCGTTAAGAAGGGGTTTTCTACATCTTTCACAGCATTTATTAGATGCTAAAAAATGATAATAAGTTATGTGTGAGGAATTTCCAATTGTGTGATATTCTCCCTAAAATATATAGATCTAACAAATACACACATTTTGGCATTGCCTTGGATTTTGCAGGTCAGATGTGCTGTTTGACAACACTGCTCTCATCCCCGTTTTTGGCAGAGCAACTTCTTACATGTTCAAGAATGTAAAGATAGAAACAAACCAATGGGAAAACTTCACACATTCAACAGAAGGCACAGTCTGCGTAGTGCAGCACATGACCTGTGTTCGTTATTGTAGTCTGGCCAAGTGCTGGTATCTAGAGAAAGCCCATATCTTGATTTGCTTCCAGGGCAGGGAGAAAGCAAAGCCACAGACTCTTCCCATTATCCATCGCCTAGTGTTAAAACCATGGCTCCTGCACATTACCCATGCTAAGGCTGTTGGCTGGTGTTAGCTGCTTTTCAATGAATTATTTGTTTTGCCTTAAGTCTTCCCTGTGGGCATGTAAAACCTCCTTACCAATAGAGAGCTGTGGTAGGTGATGAAGTGTAATCTTGCATGTCATCTCCGTGTCCCGCCTCCCTCCCAGTCTGTCAGTGTCTTTCCCATAGACTGGGACCAGGCAAGAGTCTCCTGAAACTATGTGTTCCCATCTGAGACACATTTTATAACTACGACTGTGTAGAATACTGAGCTCTGTGAGCAACCCTGTGCATTTGCAGTAAGCCAATCCTCCATATATTTTATTTTTAAGAGACGTACTTTTATCTGTATTTATATGCAGTGAAAGCCAGAGGAATCTATGTCAGCAGTGGCTATGGCAGTGGGCACGTGGGGAAGATTAATATTACTCAGCTGATTTCAGCGTCAGAGTATGGCATTTGGTATTTCAGTCCCTGGAACATGTTGGTGCTTGTCGGGTTTTGGACAGGTGAAGGGGAGGGAATTGAGAGTTATTTCTTGCCCTAAATACACTGCAGTCTCTTAATTGTTGTGACTTTGTTACACAAAGTTGTCAAACTGAAACTTCAGTCTCAATGTACATGCACACTTTTGGGAGTGTCCTATTAAAAGTCAATATACATAATGCCATAAATAAGGGGTAAATGACAACTAGCGTATTGGTGCAAGTGGGTGCAGTCAGTCAGAAATACATAGTGTCTTTCCTTTGGCAGCTACATTTAATCGCTTTATAGCTTCTTTTCAGAAAGTTGCCATGTGAAAATAGTCAAAGGGTCTTGAGAAGAAAAACATGTTATATATATGCCTATAAACAGACAAGCCTTAAAATAGCAGACTTTGCTTTGTGTTGAGAAATTCAACAATTGACTAAACTTTTTTCATTAGCTGTGTATTTTTTTTTAGTCCATATGGCAATATAAGCCAGTGCAGTAGATTGAGAAGTCTTCCTTACAGTTTAATAAGCCCTGAGTTGCTGTTAAGGATTAGCAGTGATGAGGCACGGTAGCTGTCTCTGCATTAGCTGTTGTACATAGCCTCTCTGAGGCTGTGCCAAAAGAAAGTTGTGTTCTTTTTCCAGACATCAAAAGCCTTGGAGATGCCATGGGAGTAAGCTCACGCACTCAAGCACTTTTGGTCAATTAAAAGGAAACAACAATAACAAAACAACAAAGAAGGGAATAGCTTTGAATGCAGTCTCAGGGTTCCCCAGTGGGAACTCCGCATGCTGAACAGGTATTGGAGATAAGAGGGGGGAAGTACAATACAGGCTGTATCCTGGCAGGGATATCCCTTATCCTGGGAAGGGCCAAGCACCTGTATTGCCACCTGTGTTTCTTCTCAGATTTATACTTGGATTCACTTAGTCTTCTCATGTCTGTCTAAAATAGCAAATTGTTTAATTTTATCAACAGCGGCATTATTAAAAAAGGGTGCAATTGTAACTCTGCTCTAGCTCTGACCTTTCTGTGTTACAGATGTCCAGTGTTGACCTGGCCTGGAGAAGGGTGCAAAGGCTGAAACAATCATGGATTTTACTGATCAATTGTGCTTTAGGAATTATTGACAGTTTTGCACAGGTTCTTGAAAATGTTATTTATAATGAAATCAACTAAAACTATTTTTGCTATAAGTTCTATAAGGTGCATAAGAAAAACCTTAAATTCATCTAGTAGCTGTTCCCATGAACAGGTTTATTTTAGTAAAAAAAAAATTTTTATCAAGTGTTATGACGCAAAAAAAAAAGTTAAATTTCTGGGTATGCACAGATGACCACGAAGACTTATTCATGTGCATGACAGAATTTGTGTTTTGGATTCTTTATATTTTGTTGGTTTCTTTTTTTTTTTCTTTCCTTTTTTTTTTGGTTTTTTTTTTTTTTTTTTTTTTTTTTGTAATTGTATGAAATGGGTTTTCTGAAGTTTAAAATAGTAAAACATCTAAGATGATGTTCTGTGCTTGCAGTGTGTGAGTGTTGCTTTAGTGCAGTGTTGCAATTACAGTGTCTGGTCTTTTAGCTTTCTGTTTTTCTTTTAATGTAGTGTGAAGTGTCTTATCCTTTTCTATAAATTCCAATTTGCCTTAAATCTTTCAATGCTGTAGCTGTTTCAGTAAGTAGTCCAAACTAATGGTGTAGAATGCTTTGACCAAATGAGCTGGTCTATTATGCCTTGTAAAACAGCAGCATAGGGCTTTTAAAGGTAGTCAATAAAAATTGCTGAAAATTTGGCTTTTTTAATGTGTAGTAAGTGTTTTTAATGATTTTTCACATAATATGTAAGGTAGTGAAATGCAAGAGGGAAAAAAATGTTTTGTGTGAAACACATTTTCTGACTGGGGAAATTTTAATAGGGTGAATTGTTTGTAAGGCCATATGCCAATAGTTCCCTCTGGTAGTTTGAATGATTTAGGAACTCTGCTGTATGATGCAATGTAAAATCTTTTTTTGCCTTTTTTCAGAAACTAACTTGATGTTCTAGTTTTAGCATAGGTAGAGTAGGGAGTTTGGGGTGGAGATATCACCGAATGTTTTTGTCCTTCCTTTATACTAATGATAGTGCTTTAGGATGAGGATTGTGCTGAGACTTAGCAAACAGAAAAGTTGCGATTACAGCAAAATGGCAAAAGCTAAAGGACTTGTTTTCAAACATACGCTGAGATGTAAGTAGAAGCATAATTGATTGGGTACTAGCTCTCTATAGTAGGTAAATAAAAATAAAAAGACTTGGCACTTTTAAAAGGTAACTTTACCAAAGAACAAAGAGCCAGTAACCAATAATTCTGATTTGTCTCAGCATTACGTCTTCTGTACTCTTTATTTTTGCCGGACCAGTTTGCGGTTAGGAGAATGTGCCTTTTTTGTACATTTGCATTTAGGTTTTATAATTTTAATTGACGTATGGACACAAAAGCATGAAGGAAGACTTGGATCCAAGCAGTGCCACACTTTACATCATCACTACAAGTGTTAAGTGTAAAGAAAACCAATTTTGAAACTATGAAATTCCTGATTCATAAATACACAGTTATTTGTACTTCACATATTAGATAATTCACTGCTACTAAAGCTCTTTATTACAATTGCATATGTTTTAAATCGAATGATAAATTAAGTTGTCTTCCAAAACTGTGTACTTCTCTGGTCAGCTGTATATGATCAGTTATCTACCTCAAAGTTTATTTCCTTTTGTATTGGGACAGGTTGCTGGCCCTCCCTGTTTCCACAGACCAAATCATTCCTAGCTCGGGAGCTAGGGCTAAGCAGTTGTTTCTTTCAAGTATTTTTTAGTTTTTAAATTTTGTGTGAGTATTGGAGTATAGATGTCGGTGACATTTCATAGTTTCAAAAGTAAATTGCTGCTCTGAGAAGTGTAGATTCTAGTGAAATACATAGTCATAAGAGATGTGTTTTTGTTTTTTCTTTTTTTAAGAAGTTGTGGTATTATTGGTTCTATGCTCCCTGGAATATTACTGCTTTGTAAAAGTCCAGACTTCCTGCAGCACCTTGCCTGTATCTGGTAACTTTCCAAACCTGGATCTCTCACTACTTGATATTTTTGCGTTAATTAAAACTGCAGTATGATAGCTGTGTTAGAGGGAGGGAAGAGCTGCTGCCAGAAATGTCTGAACTAAGTGCCATACTCATTGTCTGGGTAAGATTTGGGAAATTTAACCTCTGTACATAAAGAAATAATCAGTTACTTAAACATCACATAGTAGACAGCCATTAAATTATAAAAAATTAATTTATGAAGAAAGACCTTTTGTACAGATTGAAAAAAAAAAAAAAGATTTTCATAGAGATATCTATATGATCAAGAGAGTTAATTTTTTATTTTTGTTTTACTAGTGCCACAAACTTGCCAGTGGTAACTTATTTGTCCGGTTCAAGATAACTCTGTAGTTTTGTTTCCTAGGACTTGTTGTTAAACGCCAAAAGACATTTTTGAACTGTAAATTTGATTAGATTGTTAGCTTTTTTCTGTTTTATTTCTTTGAAAACTTTTGAATAAAAAAGATCAAAAAAAAGGAAAATCCACTGTCTTTTTCTTTTAGCCTTTCCTTTATTGGGGAAAAACCCAACAGGTTATGGTCAAACCTTGGTGTTCATTTTGAAGTGCTTGCAGTATTTTTCTGCTTTAAAGTCTGGGGTTTTCCCTTCTGTCTTTTATTAAAAGCAAATTTTAACTCTTTCAAACCACGTTCTAGTCACTTTTTCTTTCAGACAAGACAGGAAAAGATGTAGGAAAAACATATGATGAGATACCTGATTTGAATGCCAGAACTCTGTTTCCCTCTGTGTCAGCCTGCACAGAGAGTGACATGTAACCAGGCCTGCACACTGCAGTTGTAAATGCAGGGCAGTTTTCTGGAAGAGTGGAGATGTAGGTCCCTTCAGTAGTTTGTAGCGCTGAACTGCTGCCTGAAAGTGCTTTCACCTTCCCGCTTGCAGTGGTGTTGGCTGGCATGAGTGGTTCTGGAGAGCAGAGGTGATACTTTACTGGAATTCAAAATGATCCCAACTGTTTACCTTCCAGTTGCAATCTGTAAGCACTTTATTTCTTTAAAGATGGTCTCTGATTTTTATTACCCTTTTGGCAAAATCACTGCTGCTGCTGATGTATCTCAGATAGAGGATTGCTCTGCCCAAAGTAAGGCTTGGGAAAAGAAGACAGGAAAATGGGAACTATTGCATTGCTTCAGTCAAATGCTTTACCAACTGTGTGGTCCTCATCATAGCTTTGTATCGATGAGTGTGCCAGGAGAGGGGCTTTGACCTAGTCTTGGGCACTCAGGGGTGCACCCAGTGGCAGAGAGCAATTGGCTTGGTGATCCAGTGGGTTCCTGTGACTTGCCACCAGTGCTGGATAGGCAAAGGGGAGGCTCGTTTGCCACAGGCTGTGCTGTCCTGGAGAGCCCTCTTCCCCCTTGGGAGACAGTCCTTTTACACTATACACATGGTTTTGATGTATACCATGGGCTCCACTGATCCTGCAACAGGCCAGGCAGCCTCCTGCGTGGACAGCCACAGCTCCTCTGAGCAGCCTGTTCCAGTTCCTCCCCACTCTCACAGTAAAGAACTTCTTCCTAATGTCTAACCTAAATCTAACCCAATTTAAAGCCATTCCCCCTTGTCCTATCCCTACATGCCCTTGTAAAAAGCCCCTCTCCAGATTTCTTGTAAGGCCCCCTTTAGGTACTGGAAGACTGCTCTGAGGTCTGGAATATTCTCCAGGCTGAACAAATCAACTCTCAACCTGTCTTTGTAGGAAAGGTGCTCCAGCCCTCTGAAAATACGTGTTTTTCCGGTGGAGCTAGTGAAAGGGACTCACTTAGAGGTTACATTAGCTTATGCAATAAGGACATCCTTAATAATGATGGCTCTTACTTATGAAGCAAAAAGGCCCCAACAAAACAAACAACCCAGCCCCTCACACCGTGTGCTATTAAACACATTTAGACTTACAACTGAAAAAAATCTATGCATTTTATGATAACTAAATAGTGGACCCCCTGTGTTGCCTGTATAAAATGTAATGGATGAGCAGATGAAGACTTTTAAAGGGTCTTGTTACATTATTCTTGTTCATCACAAAACTGAATTAATTTCAGATCAGTAAGCAGTTTTTCTGAATTAAGTAGGAATACTACCTCACAAAAGCTGTATATAGTACATCCAGAATAATGCAGGTTGGAAAGGCTTTTTGCTATCTATTTGCCTTTCCAACTGGCCATATGGTAAACTTAGGTCTCTTACTGTAGCTCCAAATATATTTGATAAGAGTGGTTGCTTTCAAATTCATACCCTTTATCTGATACAAGGTTGTGTAATTTCTATCAGGCAATCTGCAATAATCAGAATCATAGAATAGTTAGGGTTGGAAAGGACCTTAAGACCATCTGGTTCCAACCCCCCTGCCATGGACATGGACACCTCCCACTAAACCATGCCACCCAAGGCTCTGTCCAGCCCGGCCTTGAGTGCTGCCAAGGATGGAGCATTCACAACTTCCCTGGGCAACCCATTCCAGTGCCTCACCACCCTTACAGTAAAGAACTTCTT
>JANRGW010053133.1:3758-15948 GCA_024733675.1 Psilopsiagon aymara
ACACCCCCAAGTCCTTCTCTGCATGGCTGCTCTGAATCTCTTCTCTGCCCAACCTGTAGCTGTGCCTGGGATTGCTCAGACCCAGATGTAGGACCTTGCACTTGGCATGCAGTTCTTTGATATTATAATAGACATTCTTTCACAAAGCTGCAACTTCAGCAGCAGAAGAGATAGGAGCACCTAGGGACATGACTGGTGGTGATGAAATGGAAATATAGTTCTGGGTTTGTGTTTCTGGAATTAAGAAGAATAGCACATACGGAAAGTTATTTGCAAGTCTGCTCCTGGAGTATACTAGTGCAGGGACTGATTGGGTGGCAGCTGCAAACACAGCATGAGTTTGGATCTTGTGATAATTAAAGGTACAAAATTGACTGTTCAGTGACATTATGGGAAAAAGGATCTTAGGCCATATCCTCCCCATTTCCAAAAAACATTATATATTTATGAATCAGTAGGGTATGACCATTGCTATTTTAAAACATCAGCTTAGAATTTCAAAATCCTTTTTTCTTTTTACTTATAGCCTGCTAATCATGTTTTCAAGCGTTGTATTAGCCATTTGAGAGATAAAATTTAAGAAGTTCTTTTGAACAGAGGAAATTTTTCATCATGTTTGCCCTTGTTTAATTGTCTCTTCATATGTTTGTTATATTTTAAAGTATGGTTACATAGGTCATGGTGGCGTACCAGGACCATGCTCTGAGGGAGGAGAGGGCTGGATGTTGCTGTTCTCTTTGTGGTCAGTGGGCGTATTGCTGCAGCTGAAACATACGGAACAAATCAAGACTATTGACAGCTCCTAGAACAACTGGTAAGATTTTGTAGTTGCCTCAAGGTGTTCAGAAGGTTCAATGGCTGCAGTGCCAGACTTGTAAGCCTTTGAAAGATAGCAGATTGATTCATAGAAGAGCTGTGCTAGGGAAAAGCACAGGGCCCAATGACTGCATTCCCTAGGCTGAGCTTTAGTATTTAGTATGTCATAGGAATTTTCATGACCCATTCAGTCCTACTGTAACACCTAGTCTCTGTAGAAGACAATGAGATAATACTTTTCCTTTTTAAAATGCTAGATAGAGAAGTGATGATGCTGTCACACTGCTCTGTCTTTTCACTGTCAGCATACACCATTGGAGAAGCCTTGAAAATGGTAAAAGAGGACACATCAGAATGAGCTGGACTGTTTCCAGAAGAATTTTGTTGATGGCAATTCTTTTGAGCTATTTTCAAAACTGGAGGAAACTTTTTCAAGGTTTTCTGGGTAAGATTCACAGATGCTTTCAGTATTCACTGTGTACAAATAAAGGACTGAAGGGGGACTTATGGCTCCCTGATTTGAGGCTGACTTTGTTCTGGCCTTGGCATAGACTAAAACAGCTTAAATGCTATCCGTTAGGTATGGGCCACCAGGGGCCAGCTATGACATGCTGTGACCATGCCTGAACGTGCTTTATGTACAGTCTCTTTCTTTCACAAAGCAAGAATTTTTTTTCCATGGAAAAGACTATCTCTTTTTTTTTTTTTTTTTTACTGATAAGTATTTTATGTATGTATATACATACATGCATATTTACTTTGTATGTATGTATGTTGCACTTTCAGTGTGATACACAGGTCAGCTGTATCAGTTACCCTCTCTGAACCTGTTCAGTTCATCTCAGTAACTCAACTGGCAGTATGGTGGTGCTTGCTTCTCCACATATGATCCTGGAGCTAATGCAAATGCTGTGGCTTCCCCATCACAACAGAAGTGTGGAAAAAGAAAACAAAAAATCAGTGTTGCCAAGTGAGCAGAATTAATAGAGAAAACAAAGTTAGCATCAGACATCTTGAAGAATATTACCAGCAATATGAAATTGCTTCTATCCTGCAGAACAGCAGCAATAAGGTGAGTTAAAAACTTGTTAATGAGTCTGGCAAGCCTGTAAAGTAGAGGCAGTGTATTGAATTCAGATTGGCATGGGTTTCAGCAGACTTTACAAGCCCCTGGAGGTTTTTAAAGGAAAGGTAATGTTTTGGGTCTGTGCAATATCTGCAGCTCAGGAATAATCAGGACAATAAAGCATGACTTGCCATGTCTGTGTCTTGCAAAGGTGCAGGCAGAAACTGATAAGCCTAATCGTATTAGGAGGTGTGTTCGTATGCTATTTCTATGCTGTGCAAAGTATATAGTTTGCAAGAGCTGACCTAAAAAGTCAGCTTTTTATTGCATAGAGTAGGAAAGAAATAATCCCTCTTGCTTGTGAGCAGAGGGATGCAGGGGGGGAAGAGGGGTGAGCAATCAGGGAGTAACACCCAAACGCAAGCAATTTGGTGCTGCTTTCGTAGATTTCTGATGGGAATTTTCTGCTGTAATTGCAAGGTTTTCATCATAGCAAAATAGGCAATATGCTCCCTCCTTGTCTGCCTGCGTAAGTAAAAAATGACAGCTTTAGTAGCAAGAAAGAGGAGAGGCATGATATTCTGAAAAACGTGGCTGGTTTTATTCACAGGAGAGAAGGTGGCTGAAATCAGGTAAATGCTTCCTGCCTTACCAGGGCTTTTTTAAGTAAAAATTTGTGAGCTGCTGACAACTGTTATGCAAACCCAGAATCGATAGCTCATATTAGGGCTGGAATTTCTAAGACTGCTAGCTTGATTAATTTTTAAGTAATATATTTGAACTGCTTGTGCTGATTCAGTGTCAAAATGTGTACATTGTATGCAACATATGGTCAGTACCTTTGGTTTGTTTCTAATGTTTTGTGTCTCATCTAAGCACACTAATAGCACACAATTTGCTACTAGAAGTACTCTTCTTTTTTATTTCCATGTCCTCATTCAGGTGACTAATGTAGGATTGAAACAAAAACAACTGGTGGCTGCTGAGGCAATTTCACAAAACCACTTTGTAGCTTGATGACATTTAGGTCCATCAAAGCACTAAACCATGCACAGCTGAAGAATCTGAGCAGCTATAATGGTGATAGCAACTTCTGCACAGACTTAAAACTATACATGGGCTTAAATACTCTTTTTGACAGTTCTTCATGCCTGGTGAATGGTTGGTTCAAAGGAAAGAAAAGTTCTGGAGAAAGATGACCTTGGGAAGGTCTCTTTTTTGGACTCCTATGCATTCATAGCTTAAAATTTAAGCTTCGATATAAAGTTTTTATACTACTTTCTAGACAACATAATATCTCTTCTTTTCTACCTAAATAGACATGTGTAGAAGATGTTGTAATAGGGAACCTGAAATGTGAGAGACAAACATGTAGAATAGGTATGTATCATATCTATCATCCCCTGCTGTCAAGTTTAAACCTAACAATGTGGTTATCTGTTTCCAGCTTATGAACATATAGATAAGCTGTGCTTGACCATTTAGCTCCATAATCAGTGTTATATGAAAGTATTTATTTAGTTTGGGATCCCATAAGGACCTCTTTCGACTGCAGATACCTGTGACGTAACTTCAAAAGCAATTTCTGCTTTTTGTCTTGTTTCATTATATTAGAAAAATCCTGTTATAGAACTGTGTTTGTTTTTCTTCTACAGTGGTACTTAAACCAAAATTCTTTATGAAGCAGCCCCTTGCAGGGCAAGAAGGGGAACTTATACATTAGCCTGCCTTACTGGAGTGTACTCTGTCATTCCTGCACAGTCCTGAATCTGATTATTTTCGTCCTTCTGTGTGGGCAGTTTCAGTGGCTTGCCTCTGGTTCTGTCCATGCCCACTTGCCTGCTTTGAGTCAGTATGTGTTTTGTTACTTTACAGAAGCTAGTGCTATATGTGGGACTTTAGTCAGGCTTACCTGTCCTCCTTATAGTAGTGTTTGTGGGGGAAGTGTATCAGGAAAACTCTCAACTTTTAATTTGTGTCAGTAACTGAACAGCCCCTCTGCCAAAGTCTTTGATGACTCTAATTCAGCTACATGTTCCTAAGTTTCCCTGCAATTTCAGGCATTTGAGAAGGGAAAATTCTAGCTTTGCTTTAGGCAAAATATATGTTTGAAAGTTTTGAAAGTAAGTTTTCTCTGCCTTTGTGTCTTCACTGTTACATTCCTCTCTGCAGCAAGCTCTGCCTTTCTTAACCAATCCTGAGCTGTAAATTGATACACTTTTCTTTTTCAAAATTTGCTCTGTAGGGATCAGAATATATTAACTCTGAAAATCATTGGAAATGTTTTCCATTATTATGAGAGCTTGTGAAATTCACAGTCCATGTGGAATGTAGATGCAGCAGAAACATCCACTGTTGTGTTGATGGCAATGCATTCCAATTATCCTGCCGCTGATGCTGAGGAAAGCTTTTTTGGTCCTCAGGAAGCACAGTTGTGAGAATGGGTTTCTTTCCTGATTTCAGATGTAAGTGTGGAGTTAAGTGAAAAAAAAAAATTACCTCGGGCTGAAGGAATCCAGGAGCAAGTGGTGAAAGGAGACTAATAGAATTACAATAGCATATGGAGATGGAATTAAAAGACCGAATTTCAGTTTCAGTTACACCTTTTCATCCACTCAGGAGTCAATCAACCATTTTCATAAACTGCATCTCTATATGGATTGATTTGTTATTGTTGCAAAGCCTTTTGCACTGGGCTCAAAACCTTTTAACAGTCTATCTTCTGTGGGGGTTGGAATAGAGCATCTCGCAGTCCTAAAAGCTGCACTTAAAGCAGAGTATTGTCAGGGGTGACAACTCTGCTAGTCTTTTCATCACTAGGAGGCAGGTCCATTGCACTGTCTGCTGCAATTACATGTCCCACACAGGAGAGGCTGTGGTCCGGAGAAAGAGTCAAGCTCCTAGAACATACTTTTGGAAGACTGCAAAATTATGTTCAGTTTTTGGAATTCACCAGGTTTCATGAGGGATTTACTGGATTGTTTGCCTCCAGTCATTCCAGGGTTTTTTTTTGTCTGTTTTTTTCTTTTGTAAAGGCAATGCAATTTACAATCTGTAAAGAAGACTTTCAGGACTGCATTGCATCTGTCTGTCAATCACAGATCAGATCTCACTGAAATATTTATATTTGGGTGCCAAAAGTCAGAGATTTCTGAAATTGTTACTCCATCCTGATAACTGAGTGTCCCAGATTTTACAGAAAGTGAGGAGGCAATGAGATATTTTATTTGTAGTATTAGAATTTTATTAATAATTTACAATGATGGGGCAAATAAATTTAGCAGCGAAATGTCTGTGCGGACAGGCCTGCAAAAGGCAAGATGTCAGGAGTACATATAACTGCAGGATGACTTTTCTAAGCCCAGATTTGTCAACAGCAAACCAGAAGGCAGAAACAGTGTGAAAATGTCATTTGCCAGTGGAACCAGTACCTAATTGACATTTGTAGTCAGCAGTGCCTGTTTCTCATTTAACAGCTTCACAGTAGAGGTACTTAAACTTTATTCCACATTTTCTTGTTTAGTCTCAATTTCTTACTTTGACACATAGCAGAATCCTAAGGGAAACTCAACTACAACATAGATGCTTGTAAGCTGATGAAACCTTTCTGTGAGAATCAACCCAGAAGAGAACTTGATGTGATAGATTTCAGCTTGCCCTATGCAAGGTTTACAAAGCACTGTCTTAAAACAAGCTGTAGTGCAACCTGTTCATTTCCAGACTGTAACTGTCAAATCTGGTCAAGCAGATCCTTGCATGGTTTCAAAAGACATTATTGTTTCCCTCTCTCCTCATTTATTCACCATTTAAAAAACTGCAGATGTTAGATGAGTTTTTTATTTTCAGCATACAGGAGAGTCTAGACAACTGAGTCTAGTTCCCCTTCAGGAAGAGTGTCTTATTTGAGGTGAAGGGGTCAGCAGGCTAAACTGTCCATGTTGAGAAGGTTTGTGTCAAAGAGTAAGGATCCCAGTCCTGCTGGTGGGTGACACTGGCCAGCAAGGGTCCCTCAGCCCTGCATCTAAGGATAAGGATAACTTCTGTTAAAATAGTTACTTAAAAGATTAGGTATGCAGATATGAGCCTATAAAATAGAAACAATAAATTTCACTTTCACTATATTTTCTGTGGGTGCTTTAAACACTCAGATACTGAAGACAATAGTCGCTTTTTGGAAAAAATAAAAAAAAGGGGACTTTTTACTTGGTTTTGAAGATGGTGGTTAAGGGAAGTAGTTTTGAGGAGAGGGAGCAAGTGAAAGATTCCCCAAAGGCAGGCATACTTCTCTAGTTTCTAGAAAGAATGAGATTTCAGGTTTGTCCTCAGGAATCCATGCTAGTTTAGAAAGATGACTCCCTTTTTGGCTGGCTGCCTTCAGGCAGCTCCTGGCATATTAACTGGCTTCTGTGGTTTGATTCTGAGAGCATAGCAGTTGGAGGAAGAGCCTGGAGGCAACTATCTGGGGTCGATAACATGCAGATGCCTGTTTTGATAAGAAATCAGCTCACCTTCAACCTAGGTTGATGCATAATGCATAGTAAACATTGTTGGAGTGGAAGGTGCAGGGCACCACTTTGCCCTGTTTATATAGTACCACCAAGTAACAAATCAAAATCAGTCTCTCTCCTATGTATTGATCAACTGGTAGTTCCTGCAAATGTGAGTGAAATGGAATACAGTCTTGGTTAAAATTCAGTGTTTATTTCATGTAGGTAGAAATCATGGTGACTCCCTATTCTACTGTATTGAAGGGCTGGTTGCAGGATTCGGTCTGCTGGGTACCCACAACTGATCTCTATCTGCATCCAAAAGTGCATCACCCAGCAGAAAGCTGCTTTGAGAAAGTGGTGGGGTTTTATTTCCTTCTTTAAAACCACATATGCTATTGCTGCATGGAAGGTATAAAGCAGACATGATATTGCAAAGCACAGGGAACTATACAAAGGTAACAGGAAAAGATGAAAAAATGTGGCACTTTGAACTCCAGTGTTAAAAAAACCCAAAATAAATCAGTTTGTGTTTTCTTATGTGGGTTTTTTTTTTGTTTGTTTGTTGGTTTGGTTGTTTTTTCTTAGTGAAAGCATTCAAAACGTCTCCCACCTTGATGAACAAACTTGTTCCTGAAAATATGGCCAACTTTAACTTCCTTCACCTAGGCACCCTAAGTTTTCAAATGCTTGATATTTTATGATCATTGTGTTTCTCCTCTTTTCTCCCTTTTTTCTTCATCATACTACTTTCTCCCTTTGGTTGAATGGTCTATACAGGGTTATCTAGCTTTTATGCTGCCATTTAGTACTCTGCTGGCTCATTATGTTGATTTGTTTGTCATTATGCTATTCATATGTTTCATGTGGGGTGTTTCTCTGTGTTTTTCAACTGCTGGTTTTTAAAAAAACAGGATGGTAAAGTCAGTGCTAGTTTTTTCCTGCTTGCTGATTCAAAGAGGATGATTCAGTTGGTCACCCAAAATGCAAAATTACTTTCAGCTCTTTTCATGTAGCCATGCACTTCTTAAGCCAAAATGTTATAGAAGACTTTAAAGAAGTTTTTTATACAGCTATATGTAATTCCATTAGCTTGTTAAGATGAAAACCAGGTCAAACTAAGAAAACATCGCTACTCATCTTCCACACTGAAGTAATTTTCTATGTGATAGCTTTGTTTTTTCTGTTTCTTGAAATACCTTTAATCTCTTTATTCCTTTCAGTGAAAGACATCTTCACTTGTTTGAAGGTCCTTGATCACCACATTTAAACTGGATGGCAGAGACAGCTTGTGCAGAGTACTCTTGTCATACCCTGTGTGCTTTCTTTGAGGCTCACCTAGTTTAAGGAGCTGATGAGCAGAAAAGTTTTGAGCTTTCTCCTATACCACATTTGCCTGTAAACTGCCAGAGCTTGTGTTGTATGCATTCCTGGAAGCTAGAAGACAATAGTGGACAGGATACATTTAGGATGCACTACCAAAGCAGAAGTCTCACCTTTTTCTGTTGCCTTCCAGCCCACGTTTCAAATTCTTAAAGCTGTCTCTGACTGCCCTCACGCACCTGGCTGAAAGATAGTCTGTTTCCTTGAAGTAGTGTACTTCAGGTTTTAGATTAGATTACCTGACCTAAATTTTCATGTTGATTTGGATTTTCCCCACTAATGACTGAGCTAAAATGCTGAGGCAACGCGTGGAGCAGAGGCAGACTTATGTTCTAGTAAGGCCGCAGTCCCAGAGGTGTTGAGGTATGTGTACAACCACCCCTGACTTTATTATGACACAAGATTTAGACAGAAGGGCATAACATTTAGAATTAGTACCTAAAACTTATGGATTATCAGAGTGTTTAGCTTAGCTGCCTCATATTCCACCAATTTTCAAAAGCTTCTTTACACTTTGGTAAGATAAATTATCTGTGCCTACACCGGAATGTTTATTTGGTAACATCCCCAATTCTTCTAAAATCATAACTACATTTAGGAGAGCTCCTTACTGGGGATTCCCAGCAGCAGGCAGGCCTTTCAGAAAAAGTATTTTCTGTTTATTGGAAGAAGCTTACAAGTAACTCACTTTCCTTCTCACAGCTCTTTTTTTGTTTTGTTTTGCTTCCCTTGTTAAGTTAGAAAATGTTTTGATCCCTACATCTTACACTTAGTTACTGACTTAGTTATTTCTCTCCACAGCTCCTTTTTTATTCATTTCCCTTTTTCCCCCTTTCAAACAGGGCTCTTGATTTTGCATAAAATCTTGCCTGTAGGTGGCCACAATGGAAGCTGTTTGGAATTTATTTTAAAAACAAGATCCCTCCTGCTGCTAAGACAATCTCTTAAAATAATATGCACAATTGAATATGACCTACTCTCCTTTTAAACAGTCAAAGTGTCCTAAAGGAAGGGAATCTGACCTCTCTTATCCTGCAACAAGGGAATTTTCTGAGGTTAGCTTCTCTCTGTAGTGTGAAATGTCTTAACTTTCTCTGAAACAGACAATTTCAGGAAGAATTCCTTTATACTTTATTTTGACAACCATTGAGGGAAAGGGCTTGAGGCTAAATTTGAGTCCTGTATCATGTGTGTTTTAAAACTAAAAGCTCAGTGAGTTCTCTTGAGAGAACCTATTCATGTGTAAATAATGTGAGCAATTAAAAAAATGAAATTATTGGCTTACATTTGGTTTGCCCGAGACTGTAAAAAGGGAATAGCCTTCTTGCAAGCAAATGTAATGTCCTAAATTTCCACACAGCTCTTTGAAATATTTCCCTGTATTTGCCCTGTGGTTGTCTACCTTAAATAAGATACAGGATGGCTGTTGCAGAAGTAATTGGAAAAAGTAAAGAAATAATTGAAATTTGAAACATTCCTCCCAGTCTTCAATACAAATATACCTGGAAATGAGACTTTGATTTGTTGATGGAAATGGTTACTGCGTTTCCAAACTAGAGAAATACTTATTGCTGATTTTTTATTCCAGAATAAGGCAGAGATTTTCCATTGATTTAATGTGATTTTTGATTTAAACAGTAATTTAAATAGTGATTTATTGTTCCCATTCCTCGTGTTTTTTCTGATCAGTAGCTGAAGATGTGTCTTTAGGGATGAAGAGATTGCCTCAAGCCTCACAATGTATGTGAACACTCACAGCAGCAGTGCCTGACTGCACACCAAGCTCTCAAGGCCAGGTAGATTGCCCTGGCCCTAAGGGCTCTTCTGGATCTGTGTCTGGCTGTTGTACAGGGGTATGAGTTGTGGGAGGTGAGTTTGTTCACCAGGGGAAATCAGTAGTAAAAAGCTGAAGTGGGGCCAGCATGCATACTCATAAGCAGGCAGTGAGGTGTGCTCTGCCTGGAGGACATTCACACACTTGGTGGGGTTCATCACCTCTGATTTTTGATGTCTGCAGTATAGAAGTCCACATCTGAGTTAAACGCCAAAGAGGCCATTATAGTCACTGGTGATCTGCTTGTTGTAACTGATGGAATCTAAAGAGAAATTCATCTGAGTACCTGCAGTACATGATGGACTGTTTTCCAGACTTGGGTATCATACAGGTCAGTGTAAGGTTGCTCACAGCTGGCCTGTTGCTGAGACCCACCCTTTATGTGGGAAGGACCAGTGATTTTGCTGCCCTAAGCACTGCTCAGAAAAAGTACCTTTGTCTTCTGTGTAGGAGATCAAGGGTGTTTCACACATGTACCCTCCTCTTCCCCCCTACAGTCAGGTGCAACATGCGGGTCATAATACATGCTGAAACATTAGGGTGACAATTGACTGCCTGACACATCCTTGACCTGCAACATGTTCTTCCTGAAATTAGAAGTTCAAATCCTATGCATGTTAATCTTAGAAGTCTAAAGTAAAATCAGGAAATTTTCTTTTCTTTATGGATAGGTCTGTAATACATGGGGGATGAATGGGATTTGGCTGTACTTTATTCCTGCATCTCCTGAGCATAAGTAAAAACTAAAAATGGCATTCCTGCGCTACTTGACTTGTTTAGGTATGAATGTCATAACAAGATGAAAAGAGAATTCTGAATTTAGTGCTGATTTGTGCCTAACATTCATAAATCAAATGGATTCTGAAGTCAGAAACATACTGACTGTATTTGTATGTGTATTTAAGGACAAAGCTAAATCTTGTGGCCTAGATCCATCTTTGTATTCCAGTGAGGTACAGTGACTTACAGTCGAGGTAGTGCCAGCTAGGCATTAGGCACGCTGATCAGTCTTCTTCTCTGTCTTTCTCTACAGAAGTCTGAATGTTGATGGATTTATCAAAAAATACTTGTCATAATGTTTTACTGGATTGTTGTGTTAGGAAAATATTTATATATATAATATATATAAAACATATATAATTTTGACTTGAGCAAAAAGTGCCCTTTTAATTGTTGAAACTGACCAAGCAGGCTTACACCAGCTTTGCTGTGAAGGGGTATTTACATTCCGTGTTTTTTTTCAGATCCCCTGAGTTAAATAGCAGTGCTGGAAAAATCAAGCCAAGATTGTTCACATTGTATATTTAAACCAGTGATTTGCATGTGATTTTTCCAGGTTCTAATTTAGTGATTAGCAAATGCTATTTAAGTGTGTCTAAACCACAATTTTAAATTAGTATGTGTGGTAAAATAAACAAGGTAATTGTAAGCAGCCAAATTAAATTACATGTGAAACCATATCTATTGAAAGATATTTGTTCCTTCAGTCATATAGTCCCTTACAATTTGTCCAAAACCTGTGTCATTTCTTGAAGGGGGTCTGAATGCTGCTGTTAGTCACAATGCTCAGAGTCCTGCCTGGATTAGGGTTTTCTGTAGCATAGCATTAATACAAAACACAGCAGTAAAGTTGTGTAACACAGTCTTATTATCAAGGCTATAACAAATTAGCCTGCAACTTTAAGGTGCTAGGAAACACTTTCAGTCATTTTCATACATTCAGTGCTTAGGGAATATTAATAAGATGCTTATGTTTTGGTTACTCATATTATTAAATGAAGTGTTCAAGTTAATTAGCAAAATGTCATGATTTTTCTGCTTGATGTCATTGGGGAAAAGTATAAAGTATCAAAGAATGTATCAACCTTTATTATCATGCCCAGTCAGTACTTCTTAAAGAATACTTCTTCAAGTATTGCTGCTGAAAGTAAGTAGCTTTCAGCAACAAATCAATCATCAGCTGGCATGCACTGTCATAATGAAAAAGGAGAGCTATTTAGCACCGAAATGTCATGCAGCATGTATACATATTATATTGCAGTGCCAATATAATTCTTTGCATCTATTATTCTCCCTCATTTACCTCCCTCCCAAGAACAATTATATCTGTGCTTTTAGTAATTCAACAGAAGCAGACAGAAACGTTCTCAGAGCTTTCTGTCCATAAACAGAGAGATATTAATTGCTCATCATTGATCCAGTCTTAGTTTTGTCCTGGCTGTGGAAAGGAGCATGGGTGCTTGTGTTACTCTCTCCACTAAGTCAAGGGATGTTATGTCTCTGATGGATGGCTGGATGAGGGTTTGAGTTCTTCCATACTGACCTGGTTTCTCAATATGGAAACCTGAGCTGCCCTGTCTTATTCCAAGAAGTTGTTGCTGGAGTCAGTGGTAGGTGTGACGCAATTGTTTACGCTAGGTCTGGGGGGAAGGGGGTAAGAGCAGTGAATTGCAGCCCCTGGAAACCTCGCCACCACCTGAGGAAAGCATATTGTTGCCTGAGGGAAAAACCTGGTGTCGTGGTTTAGGCCATAAATCAGCCACGCAGTTTGTTCACTCACTTCCCCCTTTTTTTCTTCCCTCTGCTCCTGGAGGGATGGGAAGG
>JANRGW010053136.1:0-45317 GCA_024733675.1 Psilopsiagon aymara
GAAGAAATTCTTTCCTGTAAGGGTGGTGAGGCACTGGAATGTGTTGCCCAGGGAAGTTGTGAATGCTCCATCCCTGGCAGTGTTTAGGGCCAGGTTGGACAGAGCCTTGGGTGGCATGGTTTAGTGGAAGGTGTCTCTGCCCATGGGAGGAGAGTTGGAACTGGATGATCTTAAGGTCCTTTCCAACCCTAACTATTCTGTGATTCTATGATTGTCATGTAGAATGTTGGGAGCATGTTGAAGACCACTGCTGAGAGGTGGAAATCCTCTTAATTAACTTCTGAGCATCACTCGTGTTGTGCTTGGCTGTATGGAATGGCAGAGATGTTGTGACAAGTATCTGCTCAGGGGCAGTTGAGGCAAACACTATCATGGCTTTCTGAAGGGTCCTCTAATTTGCCCCCTATGGTATTACAAAAATCCATTGTTATAAAACTGCAAGAAGGAAGGCTGAAAAGAGGAAGAGGCTTCCTAGACTCTTCAATGTTATTGTTTCATGAAGGGGGAGGTATGGGTTACATTTAGACTCAATGGGATTGCCAGCAAAATAGATGAATATAAAGCCAGAAATGATGCAACTTCTTGACTTTGACACTGGTAAACATAGTTGTGAAGCAGCCTTCCAAAAAAAATTGTTTGGTCTGGTATCGGATGGCTGAAATGCAAGTTTCCTGAATGGCAGAGAGGCATGGGAATGTCTTGCTTCAAGCTTTGTGCAGCTTTTCAAGCTGTTGCTTCTGATTCTTTAACCCCCTTCAGATAGCTTTGTTGCTGCTTTCTTCTTAATGAGTAGCGTTTCTCACAGTGATCAGGAGTCTTATTGGTGCCCAGAGAAGCTGCATGAGGTGAGACACCTCATAGATGTTCTGTCTTCCCAAGAAAAGCTTTAGCTGGAGCTTGTGTGCACCCACAAGACCAAGCTGTAAGGAACAAGACTGCATTTGTTCTGGTGTCATGGCACAACTTAGAAAGGAGAGGAAAGTTGAAGCTCTTTGGGTCTTTGAAATCGAAAGATATCCAAGGACAGGTAACAGGCTACTGTCTTGTGTGTCTTTGGTAGTTAGAGGCTCTCGTGTGTTGGGTCAAGAGGGCGAAAGTAGAATCCAAGCCTTTTGCAAGTAAATAAATGCCCCAAAAGCATAGCTGTTCTTAGCTTTTTGTGTTCTGGACCCTTTTTATTCATCATGAACACTAATGACATGAGATGCTTTTTATTCAGAGCCTCTTAAATGCCAGTATTTGCAGGATGAGTGTATATTCAGTGAATTCTTTAAATACTACTCACTGCAATTGTCCACTGCTTTCATTTCAAATAAGTCTTTGGATCAAATGATTGAGATGTTACCCAGTTGCTTGGCACCTGCAGTAAGGTTGCTGGTGATGCTGAAGCTGGCTTGTGGTGCTGTCTGCGCACTGCTTTGCCTCAGCTAGTACACCCTACAGCAAGGCCAGTAAACCTGTCCATTTACACACATGGAGCATGCGGCAGCGCCCACTTGAGCTAAGAAAGTGAGGACTGACCCCTGAATGGGCAGCAGTCTTGTGAGCTTGATGGTGCTAAACAGGCAGCTGCAGAAGCCATGATTAATTCAAGCATGGTCTTAAAAGTGCTCTTTTTTTTTCCTCCCTTGGGTTAGGGACATAATCCATGTTTCCTATCATGCTCTACAGCTTTGAATTGTTTTAATTTTAGTGGGGCTGCCTGCAGGGCTTGAAGAACGTCCCTGCAGTTAAGTTGGCTGCCTGGAAATTACATACGCACATTTAGGAACTGATTTTCATGGCTTTGTTTTTAAAGCCTTGCTTAATAATTAGTTGAAAACTGTTCTAGGTGAACAACACATGTAGAGCCAGACTTCCAGAAGGAATTGGGTTGTTCGCTTCTCTCTTCCAAACTTAGGCATTCAAGTTAGGCCACATTTGTAATTACAAAATAGGGGTTTGAACATAATTGGACTTCACAGACGACCTGTTGCTAAGGCTTGAAGGTAATGCCACCATATTTTTGTTTCTTTACCTAACTGGTATTAAATGTAAAAACATAAATCCTTTTCGGTGGGAGAGGAGAAGGGGAGATGGTTTTCATTTGGCATAATTTCCTGTGAGACATAGTTCTAAACAAGGCCCATATTTACACAAGACAATACAGTTTTACATGTACTGGTATATCCAGCACACTTTAAAATTGTTTAGCCAGCCCTGGGTATTAAATACTTTCACAATAAATGTGTTTAATAAAAGTAGATGAAGTTTGAAATAATTTTTGAATAATTTTACAGTAGAAACACCAGTTAAATCAACCCCATTGCAGTAATAAATGTCACAAAAACAATTAATTATACTTGCTTGCCACTGCAAAATCAATTGTGTAACTGTTCTTCTAAAACTGACTTTTACATTGCTAAATCCTAAACACTACACTCCTGTAACTTGTCAGAATCAGGTTTTGGTTAATAGATATTTTCAGTGATGTAATGGGAACTTCTGGCATGGAGTCAGAATATAATGGACTGTGATTAATGTTTTAATAAGCACTTTTCTTCTACTTATGATGCAGCAGTGAAATGGTTTCCTGCTTAGATTGATAGAACAGCAGGTGTGCGTACATACTTTTTTCTTTCAGTAAGAGTAAGTTTTTCAGTTCTTCTGCTTGAACACATTTAATGTTTTTCCTTGAGTCAAATGCTGCTGATTGGGGGTTTTCAGTTTGTTTGTTTTAAATCCAGCTATTGCCGGTATTTGTCATGGTGATGTGGAGAGTGCCATGGAAACTGTTTCAGTACTTAAAATAATTGCTTTGCAAAAGGGGAAACTCATTAGTTTAAAAAATAGTTTTGATATATCGATGTTTTCTTCAGTGAAAGGATTTGTTTTAAAATAGTGTTAGAGTAATTCAAAAGTGTGTGAGTACAAAGTATAGTGTTGAAAATATTAGCAGGTTAGATTTATTATTTAAGTTGATGTAATACACTTGCTACATGCTTGGTTACTTTTGAACTAGAAGTGATTGTGGTTTTCTCTATTTGAAATATTTCTTCTTAAAATAAAAAGTCTATTTTAGTAATTATTTTTTAAGGACCCATTAATCCAGATTTGTTGCAGGGATAGGAGTTTTGCTTAGGGATCCAGACTTCTGTTGTCTTGATGTATTGATGAGGTGGTATTTCTTCTAAGATGCTGCTTAAGGTGAGCATATTTTCTATGCTCTTAACATCCTACTAATTTTGCACTTGATCTCCACTGTTCCTCCACTGTTCCTCAGCAGACAAATATATATAAAAAGAGCACATATATGCGCAGCAAAGGGCATGACAACTGCCCTCCGTTTAAAACAAAGTAGTCTCTCTTCTTTCCTTTTCCACTATCTTTGTAGGCTGGATAGTAGCAAGGAATATACCTGCAATGGGGAGAGAGGAGAAGAGGGTGAACCCCATAGGAAGAGGACATCCATTGTCTTATGTGTTGCTGGCATTACTCCACCAGACAAGACTCTAGGCACCTCTGCTCTCTCATTTCAAAAAGTCAGGCAAGCCTTTCTGGAAAGATAGAAAAGGTGCTGTGGTCCTGTCTCCAATGCAGGTGCTCTTCTCTGTTCTCTAGAGTCTGTTGACATTAGTTGAGATTCAAGATAACAGGTAGTTTCTCCATCTGTTTGTTCTTTCCGCTAAACCTGGGAGTCTTGCTAACTCCTCTGTTCCCAGAAGTATCAACGCATGCTTTAATTTTTCCATCAGCTTTGGAAAAAATGCAGATATTGTTGGACTTGTGTTTTTAATATTTATTGAGAACTTGCCAAACAGCCTCTATACCTTGGTTTTATGCCAACTCTGTACTGGGGGAGCATCTGCCTTGCATAGAGAAGGTTAGTTGTGTATTTCCTTTATTTGCTACTGCTGTGTTATCTAGTTCTCCCTTAAAAAGATGCAGAAGGTGAGTTCTGGCTGCTGTCTTTATTTTCTGACTCTGTTCCAGAATTCATGAGGAAATGCTCATGAATAAAGCCCAAAAATATCTGCACCTCTTCTCCCTTTCCTGTCATTAGAAGGTTCCCTCTCTCCTCCTCCAATTTTCACATTCATGTCCTGATGGATTGGGCAGACTTCTTGCTCTGTGGTCATTGATTCTGTTAATTGTCAAAAAGCATTCCAGAAACAAGAGAGAAAAGGAGATCTGCGCTCTGAGGCCATCTCAAACTTGGAAGCATAAAACCTCTGCTGTTCCAGACACTCTTCAGCACACAGTTTATTTTGGAATTAAAGGTCCCACAGATGCGTGGTCTGCAAACAATCTAAAATATGGGAAGAAAAATTGTGCCCCCATTTTTTTTCTTTTCTCCCCCACCCCCTTTTTCTTTTCTTTCTTATTCCATGATGTAGGTGCACCCCTCTTTTTTTTTCTCACTGGGAGAGAAGCCAATACTGTTTGGAAGGTGTGAGTACAATAGGGAAGTTTGCTTTCAAAAGTCTGCTGTGACCGAGTGGTCCTGTGCCTTGAGCAGTCCAGGCCACAGGATCCTTTTTCTTGATCCTTTGGCCTTTGTCTCAGAACAGTGACTAAAGTTACTGTTTTTATGAAACTTCTCTCTCATTCTCACTCACCCAGAAGTAATCTGCAGACTTCTTAGGTATTTGCTGTATTAGCTCTGTTTATCCAGGCCTTAAATGTGCTTGGAAAGGCATGGGCTGCAGAAGAACATAAAAACCTGGTGTCATCCAATTCTACAAATAGGTGAGCAATCAGTAGTGTCATAACAGCTGGTACTGACCCTGGCCATGACAGCAATGATCATTCAGTGCAACAACCGCCCTCCTTGCCATTTTTCATGAATTCTCACCGCCAGACTCCTACCCTGCCTTCTCCTAGGAGCCACAGGAAGCTCACGCGTTCCCTGACTTGGTTTTGGATCTAGGGTCAAGCTGCTGTTCTGAAAAATTCCTATTGCTTGGGTGCTGAGGGCAGCAGCTTTAAAAATAAGTGAAAGCTCATGGAGGTCCACTTCTTCTCCTGGCCCTGGCAGAGGGGATTTATAGTGGCTTTGGTGGGAGCAAGTTTAGACCTATAGAAGTGCCTTTGTTCCTACCCTTGAGCAGTATGTGTGGATGCTACTTTCTTTTGCAGCACAGTGGGTGAACTGTGTGTGCCCACAGGCACTTTCATGTAATAGGGGAGTGTGCTCAACATGGCTCAGGGATGTTTGCAAATGGAGCAAAGGAATGCAGATACCTGTATGACAGAGAGCGGTGGTAGTGAAGCAGTGTGCTAGTGCTGCAGGCTGTTCATCAGGCCCAGTTAGTAAGTATTTGGCTTTGCTGGGAGCTGTTGGCTGCTAGTTGACTTTCCTGTATTTCAAGACAAAGGTACTGAAGAAATGGAGCTATCTGCTTAGATCAACTGCCCATATGTGCTGTGGTAGCAAGTTTTTTGGGCTGTCTGCCCTGGGAACTTAAGATCAGAAAAGAAAATCAGTGTCTTTTCTTTTCATGCCGTTTTTACCCCCTTAGAAAAATACTTGGTGAATGGGGCTAGTAAATATGTTGGATTTCAATACTCATGTACGACTCCAATTTATGCCTTCCTCATGCATGTGCACACGTCTTGTTTCCATGGGAGTAGCAGGCGCAGTAGTGGAGTTTCATGTAAATGTCAGCATCTGCCCAGGAATGAAAGGTAAGTGCAGCAGGGGCTCTAGTCTCAACTTCCAGAGAGGTCTGGAGAGTATTTGCTACTTAAAGTAGAGAGGGACACATAAGATGGAATGGCTGGATGGGGGTGATAATACAGGCTACTGGCATTTTCAAAGAGCAGTGCATCCTCTCTTTTGGGCTGCTCTGAAGGATGGTCATTTGTAACAAATCCTGGAGGTTTTGTTGACTCATGACTTATATTTTGGTTTTATTCAGCATTTTTTTGCCCTTTCTGAGGGCTCCAGCAGCTGAAACAGCATTTTCTTGCCGCACGGCAGTTTCAGCTGAGCCTTGTGTTTGAAGTGGCAACACTGCTAAATAAATGTGACTTGTTTTTAGAACAGTATTTCAGCTGCCAGTTTCCTTAAAGCAAAAACAATATGAAAAGCCAGGAACACAAATAAAGGAAAGGCTTTAAAATCCTTCTCATGTAAAAAAAAAAATAACCCAAAACAAAACCAAAAACATCTCAACAAAAAAGGTTCAGAAGTTGTGCTGAATTTAGCAAAATATCTTGAAGTAATAGAAAATGACATTTAAATAAGTATGTGTGCTCCTTGATTCCCTTCACCTTCTTTCCTCTCCCTTTTCTCCAGCCCACACATAAACTCACTGATTACATTTTCTCTTAACGAGCTGTTTACAGAAATTTTGCCTTTTCCTCCGGTAGAAGGTTTGCATGCTCTCAGAATAGCTGCCACATGGTGAGGGTAAGTGTAAAGAGGAATGAGAGCTCCCACAAACTCCCTACTTCCTTGCACAGTGGTGGACAAATTGCAGTGGAAGCACTGTTTCTTCTAAGAAGAGGGTAGGATTTAGGGCATAAAAAATAATTGCTTTGAGAGCACACTCTGGGCACCCAGAAGAGCTGAAATCTCTGCTGGAATGATGTTACTGATATATGTTTCTGTGTGTATGTGCATATATCATTATATATAATTTGACATCTACAGTGCAATAACTCCTTGTTGCTATTGCTGTGGTATTATTAGGTGTTTCTGTAGGCAGTGACAATGCATTGATTGTTTTAGCAACTACAGCTGCAGATAGGTGTTTTGCCCCAGAGAGAAGCTAATGCTCAGAGAACTTACTGCAGGAAAACAAGTTGAGTACTGTATAGACAAAGGTAACATTTTCTAGAGCAACTAATTGAATGAAGAGACTATCATGCTAGTTTTAATGAACTGATTGATTAAAACCACTAGCTCAAGACAATCAGACTAGAGGAGGAAAGGTGTTGGAAGCACAGCGTTAGCGTAGAAGGACGTATTGGCGAATGAGGCAGTGTGTGCTGTTTGTTAAGGTGCTGCAGAACTGCAGAGGAGGAGCTCGACCACCCAGAGAGATGGATCAGATCTCATCCTGTCGCAGATTCCTCTATAGTCTTCGTTAAATCAGGTAGAATAAAATTCTCAAAGGCAGTTATGCACCAGAGTACCTTTCTTTGGTAGTTTGGCATCACTCCATAGGTAAATCCTTCCTTTTCTTTTTTGTTTGTTTTGGTTTTCCTCCCCATTTCCCTACTTGCAGTACTTTGTGTATGTATCCACCTCCTTAGCTACAGAAGTAACTAGAGTTCAGGTTCTGTAAGTTGGTCACTGTTATCTCTGTGGTGTTTCCAGTATTCATTAATCTGTGCAGTGCTGTGACTTGTGTGATCTTTGCTCCTAGCTGCACGACCTTTGTTGTTGAACTGTCTCTAGTTGGAAGAAGTCTGTATTAGTAAATGCTGCAGATTAGCGTGAATAGTTTATCTGTTGTCCCAGCTCCCTCAGGTTTTTTGACAGCTGTGCCTTTTGCAAGGAGTGACACTTATATTTTCTTTCAAATCATAGATGAAAGTTGTTGACTGTCACTGGGATAAAGCGAGATCCCTGCAGAGAAAATACCTCATCAGATAATGAAACCCTACTTGCACTTATTTCTTGAGATGTGTGCAAATTGCGCTGAAGTATTTATTTCTTGGTGTAGCACCTATGAAACTAATTTGAATGTGGTACTTAAGAGAAAAAAACTGCTTGTTTTCATTATAAACTTAAAGTTGGGCTTGATCTTTTCATTGAGATGTGTCACCCAGAAAATTAAGAGCAGTGTTGGCTAAACAAATCCATAGGTCAGTATAGTATGTGTTCAGCAACAGTGCATTATGTGGACAGTGCATGTAGTGGAAGCTTTTGTACTCCAGAGGGATTAAAGGATAAGACTTCTGATACAGAAAGGCAACTAACTCTGGAAAAAGACCCATAGCATTCCTGTGGAAATCTTACCAGATCTTGTTTTCCTTGAAAATATGGAATGTACTTTTTGTACAAAAAGTAAGGATTTTGCATTGATGCAGCTTTAACCTTTGTAGAGAGTTATATGGAAATTGTGTGAAACAGCACTGGTTGTGAAGTGTGTGTGGGAGCTGTGTTTGAGATGGCTTCCGGGGCAGCTTGGACTTGCATGTGCTCCAGAGGATGCTGGAATAGCACAGACGTGCTGTGGGAGGAGCTGGCTCTGCTTGTTCTATAGCTTCTGCTCTTCCATAGCTCCAGCTGATGGAACTTCTGTAGTACAAGAAATTCTCAGTCATGAAGGGCATCACATTAGCCCGTAGTAGATTTATGTGCCAAAATAATATTGAAGTCTTTGAAAACCTCTGTCGCACTTGTGTGGCCGATAATACGATACTTCCATGTAGCTGCTTTAAAGTCATCTTACTAGAGTGCTTGCCCTGCTGATGAGAGATCAATATGGTCCTTTGCTCTCTTCCCTTAAATCACATCAGCGGCCTGTCAGATGTGATGTACTGCGCTTGGCCAACTCGATAGAAATTACTAGCTTTATTTTGTTAGTAAAGAAATTTCACTTGACTGAACCCTCTTTCTCAGCAGAATGTCAGAGTGCCTTTGTGTAGAATACAGCTTTTCACTTCAGTATAGGTCCGTGCCCAAATAAAAGTGGCCGGTTTTCCTCTGTAATTAGCTCTTCCAAGCTAATCATGAGCTTAAAACCTGAGAAGTATAGGTCCAGAGAGACCGTGACATTGTTTCCTTATTACGCATCCAGTGAGCGCTCCCCATTCCTGGCTGCCATCTGGGACAGCTGGAGTACTGGTCCAGTTGCGTTTAATGCTCAATTATGAGGCAATGCGTTTCAATAGAGAAGTTTTTTAAACACTTGCATTATCTACCATGCTGCTATGTATTCATTTAGCATTTGTTTTAAGTGAAGAACTGTGTTAAGCACATCGTATGCGTTATCTTTCTCTCCTCTGCTGCATTTAATTAGGAGGTTTATACATTGAGGTACAGCAAACATTATATTGGAGCTAATGGGAAATGAGTTTGGACTTGAGTTATAGCAGCCATAAAACATGATGAGATCTGGCACTTGGTTTAATGATGCCAAAGAGTGGACTGACATGTAATCCAGTGACATCACATTTTATGGTGATGCATAAAGCCCTAGTGTGTTATGTAGTCTTAAGAAAAGAAAAAAGCTTGGTTTTAACATTTAGTGCATGTTTTTGCACAGATGTGCATGTGCCTGTTTAACCTGTATGTTAAAGCAGTGGCCCACACTGTTTCTTAAATTTCTTGTTGTAACAAAGAGTTTTATTTTTTATTAATGATAGGAGAAATTAAGCATTTTAAGAGCACAAAGCAGGAAAATTATCTTCTTTAATTTTTTACACGTTTATGATGATTGAAGACTAAAGCAGTTTCATAATGAAAGTAAATTGCATGAAAGAAGTTAAACTCCAGTACAAAGATACACTGTACTATAATATTCTAGAGGAGTTTATCACCAGTGTAATAGCCACTAATATAATAAGAAGGGCTAATATAATAATCACCTCTTGTGTTGCTGCTCTCTGACTTGCCATAACCATGGAACTTCCCTTTAAAGCACAGTGATTTCTTTAAAACTTGTTTGATCTGTCAGGTAGGTGTAGAAGCTTGTGTCGGACATGAAGATATCAGGTTGACAGATGATACAGACACACTGAAGTTAATTGACTTCACCGGGGAGAAAATTCTTCCTTCCAGTTGTGCCAAATGCCAGACAACTTTCCAGAGGTGGGAAGGGAGACATACCTAAAGGACAGTACTGTCACAGTGCTTTTCCAGGATGTGCTTTCTGTGCTTTAATTTTACCTTTTTCTTATTTAAACTTTCAAGGATAAAGTAATAAAATCAGACTAGATCAGTTGCATCTTTGTTTTGGGATTCTCAGACCTTGTAAATCTGTTGCCCTTCTGTGGTGCTCCTCTTAGATTTTCTGCCTGGTTTTGTGAAGATAGAAACTTTCAGGGATCTCTGTGAATCAGTGTTGTCCTGGACTTTTAGTTTTTATGCCAGTTTTAGCTGTTAAACCCTGTCAAAGTCAAGGTTTCTGTCACATGCTAAGTTTTTAGTATTTGAAAGGCAAAGGAGAGGACTGAGCTTTTTACTCAATTCGTTAATCTCTGGTCAGGACTATAGCCTGTCACATATGAAGCTGTGCAGTCTTGTGTTCCAGCACCACATGATTCTGTTACAGAAATTTCCTGTCAGTAGGAAAGGAGCCAGCAAGGCTGTCATGGTGTAGGGGTTATTGTTTTGGGGAATAAAACTCCCATTTTCTCCACTCTGACACCCTTCCCTCAGGTTTTGGTTTCAGTTAGTGTTTTTTTTCCACTGCACGAGAAGGATTATTGCCAAGAAATAAAATAGTATAAATAATAAAAAGAGGTGGATATAGGCAACTTTTTATCCCCTATCACATTCTCTGACATTGTGACGGATGACAGAGCACAGTGGTGGGCAGTGCGTGCACATGCATGTTAGTGCATGCATGCTTTTGTACGCTTGGCATGCCCAACAGTGTCTCCATACTACAACTACAAGGGTCTGTGTCTCTGTGATATGTTAAAGTTCATCCATGGTGAGACTGGGTAACCAGACCACGTTCCCTCTCCCTGATAAGTTCTACAGGTAGTCACATGTTGCAGCAGAACAGAGGTAAATGTGTCACAGGAGAGAGTTTTTGCTGGTGAGGAAGACTTGCCTGGCTGGTAAATGTTAGGTTTTTGTCCACTGGATGGGTTTCTTCCTCAGTGGATGAGCCCTTTGAGTCATTGATTAATGCTACAAGGTGCTCAGCGGTTTTTAGGGGAAAAAAATAGAAGAAATAAACCTGTCTTCTTTTCTTTTTCTTTTTTTTCCTTCACAGTAAAGGTAGAATGTGTTTCCAATGTCCTTTTCTTTTGCAGCACAACTCCACCATATATAGTTGTCCTTTTTGTGTCTTACTGTTCAGTAACACCTCTGGCTTTTTCGAGAGTATGTCGGTAAATCTGACGCTTTATATTTTATGTGATTGAGTTTTTTTGTGATATATTGCTGGGTTTTGCTTTACAGAAGTGCCTAGAAACGTACAACACAAGTCCATCATACTAGGCAGTGTACAGTGATTTAGAGGTGTGTGGAGGAACAGTCCGTGCCCCAAGCTGCTTAGAAATAGAGGATGCCATCTTTAAAAGAAAAAAAGAAAGAACCCCCAGAACAATAACAAACTAGTATAAAATAAACAATGACAGACCAGCTTCCTTTTATCTCTCCTGCACTTAATTCTCTTCCTACTGAATGCAGCAATGCTATAAAAACTTGTCATTCTTACGGCTTCTCCCTGTCAGTATTAACTTTTCCAGATCATTCAGTGGCAAAGAACTCCATTCTGTTTGTGGGTTCCAACTTCTTCCTCATCCTTGCATCTGGTTTTGTTGCCTGAAATCCCAGATATTTTCAGATTGACACAGTATTGATCACAGTTGCGTTTGGTTAAATTTGAGGTTAGTTTTACATGAGTCAGTGATGAAATTTCACGTGACTCTTTATTTGAAATCAGGCATTCATTATCTTTAAAATAGTTTTTTGAGAAACTTTATTCAGCCATTAAGTGTACTCTTATTAAAACAAGCTCTTAGTGTGCATAATTTAGATTTGGAATCATGGTATGTTTGTTTTTTCACATTTCTTGGAATGCGCTTTCCGTTCAGTTAAACAACATTCTTTTTAAGGCATAATTTTAAAACTAATTTTTATAATTCTGGCAGCAAATGCTGTAGCACTAATTATGCCATAAGTGTTCGATGTTTTTCCATCATAAACTGGCTATAATCCCAGTCCTGGAATACAGCTTTCTTGTCGCTCTCGTTCCTTCAAGCGAGGGTGCAATTTTGTTTACAGAAATGATTTCTTAACTTACATAAATGGGGGACTTTATTACATGCTAAAGCAGTTTGAAAAGTATGTCTTTTCTTTTGAAGTCATAAACGATTTTTGAACTTTTCTTAAAGGAAATTAACTCTTAAGAATGAGTTAAAGTAGCAGATACTGTTCAGAAACAGACTCAATTCTTGTATATGTAAATATTGTTCTCATTTAACCATCTTAATAAAAAAATGGGAATAAGTTAAACCAATACAAACTAGTGGCATTAACATACCTGTTTGTGTTGTGGATTTCAAAGCAGAACAGAACCCAGTACTACACCCCAGGGGTCAGTACTGGGACCAGTATTGCTTAGCATCTTCATTACCTGGGCTGAAGGGAAAGAGTGCACCCTCAGCAAGTTAGCAGGTGATACGAAGTTCAGCAGAGCAGCATGTGCGCCAGATGGTTACGCTGCCCTTCAAAGGGACCTTGACAGGCAGGAGAAGTGGTCAGACAGCAATCTTGTGAAGTTCATCAAAGAGAAATGCAATGTCCTGCACCTGGGGAGGAATAATAACCCCATGCGCCAGCACAAGCTGGGGACTGGCCGGCTGGAAAGCAGATTTGCATGGACGGCCTTGGAGAATGCCAAGCTGACCATGAGCCAGCAATGTGTCCTTGCGGGAAAGAAGGCCAGCAGCCTCCAGGCTGCATTAGGTAGAGTGTTCCCAGGAGGTCAAGGGAGGTGATCCTTCCCTTCTGCTCAGCACTGGCAGGAGACGCATCTAGAGTGCTGGAGCCTGTACTGGGCTTCCCAGTGCAAGAGAGATGGACACACTGGTGAGAGTAAGGACTTGGGGTATCTGTCCTGTGAGATGAGATGGAGGGAGCTGGAACTGTTTAATCTGAAGAAGGCAAGGCTCAGAAGGAGCTTCTCTGTGTGAAAATAACTTAATGGAAGACAGGGAGTAAAGGGGACACAGCCCAGAACTAGATGATCTTAAGGTCCTTTCCAACCCTGACTATTATATGATGAGTAATGCAGCTGTGAGTCAACCTGAGACATCGAAGAGGTGATCTAGTTATAAATTGGCTTTCTGTCCCTGTAATCACCCTGTCAATTGTATAACTTCACTATTGCGTTCAAGCTTTCCAGGAACAAGTACTGAAAGAATAAGTTACCTCTGCTTATAAAATAGGAGCAAGCGGTCATAGTGTCCTGCTGGTCCCATTGGAGTGGTCAGGCTCGTGTGTGCTCCCTTTACTGCTGTGGAGTAGGATGGGTAGGGTGGAGGGAGCAGTGGTCTGACCCAGGACAGCCTTCCTTATGTTAAATGCCTTTCTGTAGTTCTTACATGGAGTACGATACTGAACTTGGATAATGCCAACCAGATAACAATGCGCTTGTCTTTAACAAAGCAAATGGCACTTACTTCTTTGTAGCAAAGCAAGAGCAGGTTTTGTGCCTTTGATCTCTATGAAGTGCTCTGATGTGGTGAGATCATCTTGAGGAGGCACTACAGGTCTTTCATTGAATTTTATGTTCAACCAGATGTAAAAGGAAGAAGGAAAAAAATGGAATTTAATGTGTCCTTATTATGATAATTGATTTCAGTCAACAATTACCTCGTTTTTCAATCTTGCTGTACAGGACTTTGTATTTGAATGGGATATTGGTGAATGACTTTAATTTTCACTGAAAATTAATATGTCTGTCACCTTTTCACTATGGGGCTAGTTTTGCTTTCCAGATCAGTAAGACTGCCAGCTCCCCTTCCAAAACTGATTTTCTTTATCAGTGTATTTGTATGTGTCTTGATAATCGTTCCAGTTACTGCTTTAGAAGATGTGGGAAGAGGAAGGATACTTGTTCCCTGAAGGTTGCTGTGTGATACTTGATGAATGAAATATTTCCATACACCATAAAACTTTATTTCAGAGTAAGTCTTGAGATGTTAAAATAATGGTAAATGTTCTGTAGACTAACTCTTGCAAGGGCTAAATAGCCTGGCCTTGATCCAGGAAGGCACTTAACAATGTGCTTAACTTTAAGCACATTGAATATTCTTACTGGCATGAGTGAAAAAATCAATGAGACTGCTCGCATGCTTAAAATAAGACGTGCTTAAGTGTCTTTCTGGACCCCAGCCAGAGCGTTCAGCCTGTGAGATGGGCTGTATTCTGATTGTGGGCAAAAGCCAGTAGTGTTTCATTTTGCTTGTCTTGTGTGTTTCTGAAGAATTCATTGATATTGTCTGTGTTTATTTTAATTGGTCTCCATTTCCCACGTAAGCCCTACCAACTCCAAAGCTCTGGGAGTAAAATAGATGTGCAGCTTAGGGTTGTCAAACAGCTTGTCAGGGATAGTACTTAAACTGTATATATTGCTATAGAGCAGGAACTGAACTTCAGAAAAGCTGGGAAAAGATGAGGTGAAACATGATTGTTTTCTTTGGTAGCTAAGGTTTTAATATAGAGAGAAAATGAAGAGGAGAGAGGAGAAGGGCTGGTGACACATCACACCTTTTTAGTTAACATAGTTGCTTCTTAGGAAACATTAAAGAATGCAGACAGATGCATTAATAATCTGCTGGCAGTGGCTGTAGCCTTGGCAAGTAGACTTTTCCTGCCTACTATTGATTTTTCTGACTCTCAGGCAGCAGTTTGCAAAGGGTGGCTTTATCCCTCACCCTCAGAATGGGCAGTGAGATGACTTGTCACAGCCAAAATGATTTTTAGTTTCTAACCAATCCGTCCTGTTTCTTCAACAGCATCTTTTACTGCTTAGATGACAATTTCCACTGCTGACAACTGTGAATGATAAAATATGCTATATTTAAACACGGAGGGCCTCCATGTCTAGAGGTGCAAAATAACCCACCACAACGCTACTGAGCATTTCGTTGGCACCAGCTACACTTGTAGAACCCAACCCTCAAGTGCTGTAAATCTGGGACGTTACTGGTTGGCAAGTGTAAAAGCAGTGGAGCCACAGTGATCTAGAAGAAATCTTTGCTGTCAACTCTAACTTACTTGCCTAAAGAAATAGTGTGGTGTTCTCCTCCCAACCCTTCTGGTTTTCAACATCTAGACATTCTCTGTCTTCCACTTTTCCTCTCTGTTTACAGCTTCTTCTTACATCTGACGTTGCTGTTTGCTTTCTTTCCTATCCAGGTTGTTAGAGCCCTCACAGCAAATTCTTCTTTGTATACTGCCTTTGAGTTGTGATTGCTGGTATTTCTTCACTTGCTTTTTTACTGGAAATTAAATTTTTTTTCTACCCTTTATGTACTTGATTTAGGCTAGATGAAAGAGAAACTTAGGGTAGTTGGAAAGAGGGTGGCCACAGTAAATGGAAGTCAAGCATAAACACTTCTTAAAGGATTAAATAAGTAAAAGTAGAAGAAACCAGTTGTCAGCAAGAAATGTTATATGTCATTATAAAAGTATCTCTGGAAAATGCTTCTCCACGAAAGAGCAGCTGCCATTTTTAGGAGACCTCTTCCACAACGAGTCTTGAGCAGTTTTCAATGAGTTTGCTTGAGGATTGTTGGTTTTCTTTCAGCTGCAGAAGTGTGCTTGTTACAGCACTCCAAGTTAGGTTTCAAGTATCTTTCAAGGTAACTAGCAGTGTATGTTTTTATTGTGTACTTGCCCTAATGACCTTTTATTTCTTTAAACTATGAATGCCTCTTTTACTTGAATAAAAGCTGAATAGAATCACCTGTCACATACAGAATTGCACATGAATTGCGTAAGAGGTGATTTGAGGTTCAAGTTTAGGTGTTTTCAGATTCAGGGATAGCCAGTGATCTTTTAAAACAGGGAAATGATATGCACTAAAGTTGTCAGAGCCAGAATTAGAACTAGAAGAGTGGGTAGAAAAATGGATTTTATAGCTATTTTGCTGTCAACTGTTTCCCCTTTAGCTTTTCTAAAATCACCTATCAGAGCTGAAGTCTAGGTCAATGAGTGTATCTGTTTGCAGGTGTCTTCAATGTGACAGAGCCTTCTGCCACCTAGTGTTAATGTGAGTTCTCTCCTCAGCAGGATGTCACCAGATAATTTATTAAATGTAATTATTTATTAGTAATCCCTCCCCCGGTCACTCAGCACTCTCTGTGAATGTTTGAAAATGCATTTTCTGCATCAGAGGGCTTGAGAATTAGTTCAGTGTACAAAACACAACTTCTTTGTGCACACTGCATCCTCAAACTTATTGAGGATGCAGTTTGCAAGGCGTGTTGTTGTACAAATAACTCTGTTAACACTTTTCTGCCCCAGATGAAACCGAAGGATTATTCTGCCGAAATCTGCACACTTCTGTTTTCATATCTGTGCTCCTGCTGGTTCAGAAAGCTGCATTAGACTGAAAGCAGCAGAGAATAGAAATTAATTCACAGAAATTATATAAAATAATGTTTCTATTTAGACACTTAATTCATTGTCTTTTTAGAAGGATAAAATGAAAATCTCCCATCATCACTGCTTTTTCCCATATAGAAATTCCATCAGGACACAATAGAAGAGGACAATAACATCCAGATAATTGCACCCAGATTTCACAATAGAAATGTCAAACTGTTAAAATAGAAAAATAGGCTTGATGATACTTTGCATTTAAGCCAAATAATAATAGCTCCTACCATATGTTGACAGATAGAAGGAAACTGCTTAGAACCAAAGGAGTGAGGGTTTCTTCTTTCATTCCACGATACAAATATTTTCAGGGGAGTAGAGCAACTCTTTCCCTTCTCCCCTCCACCCATGTGAGCCATCTTTGACTGCTCTGTGATACAGAGTGGGGCTAATCAGTTCCTTTGCAGGTTGGTATTTGAGAGCTCAGCCAAAAGGCAGTGTGTGATTTGAGCAGATGATCTTAGCCCAGCTGTAGTTTTGAAGAGAAGCTCTTGCTCCTAGCTCCTGCTGTCCTCTCTTTTCTCCCTGGCACCTCTTTCAGATCTTCCTTAGGAGCAAATGCCAGCATGGCTGAAAGCTGTAAACTTGATCCTTAACATCAGACTGAAATGATGACCTGATCAGCAGCAACCAGAACCTGAAGCAGCAGAGGGTCTAATGCATTAGTCAGCAGCAGTACCAGGGAGACTGATTTTTCACCTTCTTTTGACCTGAAGAGTTTCATCTGTAAATAGCATCATTCAAACTGCAGTCTTTTTGCTTTCAACAACTACGCTTTTCAAATACTGCCTAAAGAAAATAACTTTGGGTCCTTATTATCTCAGATGAATAACTACAAGCATAGAGCTCTGTGCTCGTAGTTATTCATTTGAGATAATTATTAGGTTTGGCGGGTTACTTATCTGATCAGTATCAGAGGTTAAAAACCCTCTAGAAATTCTTGCATATCTGATGCTGTTTTGTTTGAGTCATATTAAGCTGGAATTACCATGCAACATGAATTCATTGGTACTCTGTCAGAACAGAGGATGCTGTGTCACAGTGAAAGCAGGATAGACCAGCTGACCTGGAGAGACAGTATTTCATTTTTCTTCGTTCATATGATAATTTTTTTTCCATCAGAAGCAATTTAGGGGCAAAGCCTGTGTCTGTGGTAAATGCCTTCCTGCTGTTGTTTTCCTGCTCTCAGTCCTTTATGCTAGTGGGGTAGAAGATGATGTTTCTTCCCCCTTAGGTCCAGCCTCCTTGTTCTCACTGAGGTTAGTGGCCTACAGTGGCATTTCTGAGCCATGTACCAGAGCAGGTAGTTGGAGGAGCCAAACTGGTGGAAGGTGTAGGGCCGAGGAAGGCTGTTGACCTCTAATAGTCTGCAGCCTAGCTGTGACTGTGCCTGACACCCAAGTCTCCAGGGGCTCTGTCTTTTCTTGCTGTGACTAAAACACAGTCCTTCAATGCGAAAAACCCTCTGAAATGTGCTGGCCAGTCCATTTTCCAGCCTTGGGCCCAAAGTCAAAGTCCTTACTAGAGCTCCTGGGGCAAAAATTTCTCCTCTCTGCTCGCAGCAGTCTATCCTGCACTCTGCAGTTGTGGTACAGTCATGACCATCTTTGTGATCTCTTGCCACAAATGTACTGAAAAAAGGGGAGAAAAAAGTCTCTGTGCCTCTCTGTCCTATTCCTGTTGGTGTTCCTGATTGAGTGCTCTGTTCAGAAATGGTTTCGTTTGCTTCACAGCTGTGTAATTTACATGGAAGCTGGTCCAGGAGGAATCTCTTTCAAGTAGCTCACTCAAAGCCCCAGTTCATCAATATGGATTGCTTGCCGTGCACTGGGGATTTATGGTACGCAGTGGGGTGTGCGGAAGTCAGAGACATTTGGAGAGTGAGGAACAGTAGGGAATTTTTATGCTAAAAGAAGAATTTGTGTGTCCAAAAGAACCGTCTTTCAGAATAAAAGTTGTGTTCTCTTTTTGCCGACAGAGGGGATGCTGTATTCCTGGAATCAAACCCAGGGAAACATCCTTTAACCGTGGGGAAAGACAGTGATGTCTTTAAGACTGAAGTTGCTTATTCTTACAAGGAAAAAAAGAAAGAGAAGCCTGTGAGAACAATCCTGACTCAGGTAGTAAGTTACAAAACAACAGCTAACTTCCTCAGGCTAATAATAACTACTTAAACATATCCATGTTCTTCTGGTGACCTCTGTCCTAAATGTAGTGTGTGGAGTTGGAGGCAGTAGGGAAGATGAAGGATTTGAAGATCGAGCCATGACAAAACATTTCCACAACATGTTAAAAAGAAGGCTACTTTGCAATTAGAAATGATGGCTTAATGGTTTTTCTAGCCATTGAAAAGGAAGAGATAGGGGATCATAGCTGAGAAAAGGCCCTTGTGTTCAATGACATTCTTCTCGGGGACAAGTACAAGTGGAGCCTGATTTAGTCATAGACTAAATGTAGCTGCAGTTCTGCAGTCCTCCAAAGTGTAATCTATACTAGTCCTGCAGAGCGAGTGCTTTTCTGGATTCCAGCTAGGACTGCAGTGTCCTTGATATGCAGTGAGGCCGCTCAAGGGTGTTAAAGTGCTTACTTGCAGTTGTTGAAGCGGTTTCTGCGATGGCGGATTGATTTACGGTATCTGGAAGTTCAGACCTGGAAACGTGAGGGAGGGAGGATGCCTTGGCCGCGGTGGCGAGGCTGGGTGTTGAGAGGACAGGCAGCTGGCGGGTGACCTCAGGAAGATGACAAATGGGGGACCAGGTGCCCTGATCATCCAAGAGCACTCCCATCCCCTCTGCTCCCCAGAGGCGCGAGTTACGGAAGTCGCTCGTGCTGAAGGAAGGCTTCCTGTGAGCGAAGCTCCTAGAAATAAACATTAACCTTTTGTTAGAGGCGGAATGCACAGGGATATGAATTCAAGCAGCTATTTGGGAAAGTGTTTAGGCCAAAATCCTTTCAGTTTGAGGGTTGTGTGGTGAGCAACAAGAGGCAAACAGTTTATGCAGCGTAATCAGTAATAGTTCTTGAGAGATGTGTATGAAGCCATTTAAACAACTAAATATATTACTGGGAGGAAAGTGGGATGTGAGGAACTTCCCCAGTAACTGAAGAAAGAAAAGTCAGGATAGAACTTGTATAAAATATCCTTTACAGAGCTGAAACGTGAACAAAAAGAAATTGCATAGCCTTTGGTTTTTCTTTGCTTGCAAAGGATTAATGTGTTTGCAGCTTCTGCTTTCCATTTCCTATTTTTATTTTGAAACAGGCAGTTACTTGCTAAAGTGAGAGCATTCAGATATTGTCTTGAGTCTGCCCTGTAACAGCACAGAGATCTATAAAGCTTGTTGACTTAAACAATCTGAGAATATGCCTTCTTTTCTCTGAATTGGGGATTATGGTATACTCGAGGAGCTTCAGAGTTTTATTTTATTTGTTTGGATTTTTTTAAGTAAGAAGCCAGATCAGTTTGATTTCTGTCATTGCTTTAACTTCTGACAGTGCTGATTAAATGTAGTATTTGATTGTTATCAAAGGAAGTATGCGGACACCGATTGTGAATTCTGGGGTCACAGGAGGTGCAAAATGTGTTTATCAAACATGCATTGGATTTAGGTATGTGAGTTCTTGAACGTAAGCGTGTAGCTTGTGTAACTCAGTGGAAAGAGGAGGTTTATTTAACTTAACTTTGTTAATGTATTGTTTACTGGTGAAATTTGATTTGCAGGTCCTTTGAAGATGGGTGTAGGTCAGCTCACAGCATTTTGGGAGTTTATGACTCATTTCACAGTGCTCTAAATCTGTAGTCTATACCTCTGTAGTCTACAGTGCTTTAAATCAATAGCCTAAGTCCATAGTACTTTGAGTCTATAGTCTTTCTCTATGTGAAATAACTGCATTAGGGCTGGTGCCTTCATGGGTAGGACCCTGCAGTGACACTGGAGTTGCCTAAAAATTGTCAATGGCAGTGCCTGCAGAAACCTGTGTGCACAGTCTGTGTGTGGCACGCAGCACTGTCCTTCAGCCTGTGGCTGAGAAAAGGCATATTACAAAGCTTGCTTTATTCTCGAAAACATTTCTCATCATTAGTTTCCTGTCTTTACACTTTAAAACATCCACTTTTAAAATTATAATATCAGACAGCTTCTGTGGGGCAGAAGGCATTTCCCTTTGTTCTTTGATCTTTATTTCTCCATGCTTTTTCATCTTACCTGTGGGCAATAGCATTGGCTTCTCAGTTACTGTGGAGGCAAATATTTGTTTATGAGTTAAGTGAACGTGAGTGCTTGATTCTGGTCTCATGTCTGTTTAAAACCTAGAGCAGCAGTTGAATTGCTAGTTCAGTGCTAGGAAAATGCTGGAGAACGAGGTACTCTCCAGAACTTTTCTTCCTTTAAGCCTTTTTTACCAGTAGAAGAGTTGGGGGTTTTTGTGACACACTGACTACTGAAGATGTATTTTGAGATGGCTGTGTAGAAAATTTCCCTCCATTCCACCGCCCATTCTCTTAGTTTTTCAGTGGAAATGTTGGGTCTCTGGAGTCTGGAGTTCATCACAAAAAGAGGAAGTTTCCTGGGAAAGTAGTACGGCAAAATATGATTTTGTTCTCTTCCCCCCACGAATGGTGACTGGTTTGACTTTGTGTCTTTGCACTGAAAGATTTTCCTGTTACAGGCTTCACAGTTGTACTCACCAATGTCATAGGCAATTTGTATCTGTATCTCTGGTATGGATAATGGGATATATCTTACAGTTTAAGTGTGTTTCTCCATTTGAAGAGGAAAGAGTTTATGTAAAACATCAAATAAAAGTTACTTTGTTCTTATGTTAAATCCTCCGGAGATTCTTTTGTTGGTCATGCAGTAGCTGAATGGTAAGGAGTGAAGCTGCCTCTTCCACAGGGGAAGCGCTGAACCTGAGGTGCTACTGGGTTGCTGTTACAGCAGGGCACGTGTGGCTTTGAGCTGCCAGTGTCTGAGGCGCTTGCCCTTTGGTGTAAGGGAGGAGTGGGGGAAAGAGAGAGAAATAACCTGTCACCTTTGGAGTCAGAAGTGGCTTTATCAGTAACAGCTATATATTACTTTTCTAGGCTTTTTTTTTCCTCCTCCTGTCTCCAGTAGCAGAACTCTGCGCTGTTCCTCTGTAGCTGAGGTGTGCTCTGGCAGCCCTTACTTTAAAGAAATTTGTGTCACCACACATCCTTGACATATGCTCTGGCCCAGAGACACTCAGACAGCATTTGAAACAAATTGCTAATTAAAAAAAGCAGATGAAGAAGGCTAAAAAGAATCACTAGGGCTTCTAGATGTCTTTTTACTGATTTGGTAGGTTGGGGGTTTCTTGGCTTTCCTCCTGGGAAAAGCTATTTCTGTTAAAACAGAGTTCTTCACTTGGAAGACACAAAACTAAGAAATAAAAGTTCTGGGAGCCATGAACTCAGTCTCCTTTTCTTAAGTTTTCATTGTGATAAAGAGAGACCCATTAGAGTCAGTAAGCATTTGATTTTGAAGGATTTATTGCAAGTTGAAGACTTACTGGAAAGTTGTTTGGAGTTCCCCTATGAAGGGGAATACTCCAATGTCAGCTCAGCACAGGTATGTTTATTTCCAGGCATTTGGAAAAAACTGTCTCGGACATTTTAAGATTTGGCTGGAGAGGGTGCTGGGACATCTAGTCTAGGTCATGCTTGCCTAGAAAGGTAGAACCGAATGATCCTCGAGGTCCTTTCCAACCTGCTGTTCTATGATTTTATGATTGAAGGCCCTGGAAATGTTAAAGATAAAGTCAGTTGGAAGCCGGGGGCTTGGCTCATAATGCCAACTGTGCTTTCAGCAGTCCATGCTAACAGCTGCAGCCCCTGAATGGTGGCTTTACAAGCACGCCGTAAGCTTCTTTGCCTGATCACGTGCTGGTCTGAGTGAGAGGAACTCCAGGCACAGCTCTGTGAATCAGGATGCGTAAGTGACTGTTCTGTGGCAGCTTCTTGGTGTGTGGTATGTGAAATGGGCTGAGCAAGCCTGTGGCATGGAAGAGATGGAGTCTGGGACCATCTGACATCTTGGTGGGCAGTTTCTGCTCACTAAGTCCTGAGGAAACAAGCGTAGCTCAACAGTATTACTACTAATAAAAAAGTAGTCTGACTTTACTAAGCTGAATCTGAACTTGTGGGTCTGCTGCCTGCAAGTGGGATTGCTCAAGCATCAAGGGTGGGGTGGTGGTTATGGTAGCTCTCTTTTGTAGGCTATTTCAATAACCAAAACTGTGTTGTGATATTTAGGGTGATATTTTCTTGTATGTACAGCACTATGGGCTGTATTTGGTCTTCTCCTGCAAGACTAATGGGTGACATAATCTGGATAAAAATACATTCTTTTTCTGTCTGCCTTGGGATCTGTCATATTTGGAGCTCATGGTGCTTAGTGCTTTCTTGATACTGATTCATGCTGATTGCTGCAATTGTATACACAGAGGCACGATAGCCAGAGGCATGAAAAGAAAGCCCCCCTTGGCTGCTGCAGTGGGAACCTGCAAGCCTGTTTGCTGGTGCCTGCAGCAAGCCCTACACCACAGTTATTTGTTGTGCCTTTTTTGACTTCCTGGTCACATTCAAATGAAAGTAATTAAAGCTGTTCTGCTGTATTTATCAACCAAATGATGTCTTGGTTCCTTGAGGCAACCATGGACCTGTTCCTTTCCAGGGAAAAGTTTTCCCCATTCAACTAGCAAATAGATTATTCTTTTCCCACTGAATACTTGTGGTGGTGGAGGGCGGAGGAGAATGGCTGATGGTAGGTACATTGCGGCTGTCAGGACTGGAAGTGTGACCTGGGGCATTGAGCTGGGCTAGTGAGGAGCCCTTGTGGAGTTCATGGTTGTGTTAAAGTTTCAATATATGTTGGAACAGGCTGTGCTGGCTGGTGGTCAGCAGGAATTTCTGACACCAGTAATAGCTGGTTGGTTTGTTAAGATCTAAATACAAAGAGGCCTGCTGAAACAGACGAAAGACTGCTATTTGCCTTCTGAAGACCTGGGATCAGACTTGTAGCTGGTCTGTGGAACGATGAATTGCTGTTCTGGACTTCTTTTAGTATCTGGTTTGTGTTGTGCAGGTTACATTCTGTGAGGTTTGAGTAACACCTAGCGAAGGTCTGTTCCCAAATGAACGTCCCAGGGCTATGTAATGAAGAACAGCAATGAACTCAGCTCATTTTATAAACAAATTCTGCTTTGGCTGCATGGACTGACTATGTGGTAGAACTGGTTCAGACAAATCACAGTTGAATGGAGGAGCTCAGTTTCTTACCTGCTCAGGGGCTTAGACTAACCCAGGCCATGCATTCCTCAAGAGAAAACAGGCCAGAGAAAAGTGCTTCTCTCATCTGATAAGACCCAGTCTCTGCAGGGATACTGTGAATAATGCATCGACAGCTCATCTTAGAGACTTGGTAAATCTAATGAAAACAATTCTCTCTAGAAAGGTTTAGGAATGCATTGTGTGCTACTGCGTTACTAATGCTTTACACAATTTTCCGGACTGGAGTATTTTCCTGCTTTCATGCAACCACTATTTATTATTTATATGATGAATCTGGAAGATTTCCCAGATCTAATGTCTGCCCTATTACCTTCTGTCTTGGATACTGTGCATAACCAGATGAGTAGTAAATCTATTCTGTGGAACAGAATTACATGATCTTTTTTTCTTCTGTCGAACAGTTTTTGAATGATTTTTCTTTTTTTCACCACAATAAAATACGTAATACATCAAAAAAAGTACAATCTGCATACCAAATACACAGCACTCCACATGTCCCTCCAGTGATGCATCTGCAGGAACAGCAGTGGAGTATATTTATCTTGGATAGACAGGGAAGGTGGTATGAAATAATCCCAAGCACTGATACTTTCAATTGGGGGGGTGAAGTACTATGTGTGTGGGGGGTGTTTGGCTTGTTGGTTGGATGTTTTGGTGTGTGGTGGTTTAGGTTTTGATTTTCTCTTAGCCCGGTTTGATTGTGTAGTTTCTCCATCTTCTCTGTTTATGAGGTCTTTCCTGAGCATCTCTGAAACAAGACTGCCCTGTGGAGCAGTGAGGGGACATTTGCCAGTGGTCTCGGGTGTTACCGTCTGACAAGCTGTGGTTGGGTTCTCTGTGCCTCAGAAACGGCCATGCCAAGGGTTGCTGAGGCTGCCTGGGCAGCGGGTGGAAGGGCACAGGGGATCATGCTGCTGTGTAGTACTGTGGCGGTCCCCGTCACTCCTGATGAAGTGATGGTGACACAGCCTTTGGAAAAGAGAAAACATGAAGGAAACCCACTCCAGGAGTGACCAGCTTCATTGTGAGTCTCTGCAGCAAGTGTGTTACACCTCATCCCTTGAAAGCAGGAGGTGTTTTAACAATCATCCCCCCACTCCCTGCATGGGGATGAGAAACAAGATCAGGAATGAGCCCCCTGAAGGCTGATGAAGAACAAAATACAATGTATTTCAATTGACATGAAAGGTTAATGGGGAAGATCACCATCCAGTGGCTGCTGCTAAGGAAAGGGAACTTGTTTGGGCAGATCCTGAAGTGGAGTGCAGGCATTACAGTGGGAAGTGTGAAACCATGGAGCAGAGAACACACGGCCCCTTAGCCTTGCTCAGAAATAATGGTGCAGGCTTTTTTTAACTTCAGTCTGCCCTCAGTAAAAACAAGTTACATTAAAAAACGCTGCACCAGAAAAAGCAAACGTCTCTTTCCTGGTTTCTGCTTATAAGATTTACAGATACTTAAAATAAACCTATGAAAAACAGACCTAGTGTGCTGGAATTTGCTAACTAGTGAGAGCAATTACCTCCAGGTCCCAAGACCTAACGGAGCTTGACTTTTTGGAAATAAAACTTGGCAGGCGCTTCTTCCTGCTGCTGTTGTAAAGGTGTACATGAAAAGATGTGTTGACCTCTGCCAGAAACCCCAGGAATCCAGTTCAGAGAGATTCTCCTGTGAAGGGCACAGCCGGATTCAGGCTCCACAGATGCTGGTCGGTGGGGAAAAGCTGGCAAAACATTCACTTCTCATTGTGTGGCTTCCGAGTGGCAGATTCTTTGCAATTGCCTGGTGTACCACAGTAATTAAACAGTCAAGAGCAGTAAGTTCAGATACTTAACAAGAAAATAAAGACCTCACTTGACAGCCAGCAGCTTGTCGTGCTTGTTCCACAGGAGGAAGGGTAATTAATGCAGGTTGCCCTAGTAAAAGTTGATCAGTCTTTTTAGCAATGATTTGTATTGCTTCAGAGATCACATACCAATTAGCCATAAGTGCTGTAATAGTTGTAAATCAGATTGTGTTATGAAACTAATGCCCCAATTTCAGATGACCTAAAAAAAGGAAACAGTAGACTCTCTTTCTCCTTCTAGTGCTATATAAGTAACAAATGATAAGAAAAGTAATGAAAAACGCAACCGACCTTTGTTAATGCAGAAACATAAAGTAATCTCCTGTTTTCTCTGGACTGCTCCACACAGGAGTGGAAAATTGAAGTTTCTTCAATGAAAAAACCATGACAGATGTGAAATCTGAGAGGGAATTGATTTTTATAAGACTTTCTGGCTTGGAGGGTTGAGATAGTTTCACACCAGCGTTTCGAAGGAAATTATCTGTTGTTGTCAGTATTCCTTTATCATTACTGGCTGGGGGAAGGAGCTCTTGTTTCATACAGCAGTTGTAAAAGGCCTTTGGGAAGGATGAGATTTTCCTCCTAAAATGTTAAGGGACAAGTAATAATAATGTTTAAAAGAAAGAAGTTAAAATCCATTAAGTGCATTCTCCCCCAAAACCAGAGCTCTCTGCAGACCAGCTTCCCCTGTAGATGAAGAGAAGGGACCAGCTTTGCTGCTGTGTTTGTCAATTCCTTTTGGACTGAACACTATGAAATGGGTTTATGCCCCAGGGTCTCTGCTGTGTTGATGGAAACCCATGTCCGACAGTGAGGATCAGGCTCTGTCCCACATTGGTACCAAGTAGCAGAGCTCACCTCAGCCCAGCCACAGGAGGCAAATTCAGTATCTCAGCTTCAGTATCACCAACAATAACTCAGAAATGTTGCTCATGTCTCTGCATTGTGGTTATTAGGTGCAAGAAATACAGTTTTAAAACTGTAATTAATCATTTCTAAGTAACCTCTTTTTCTACACATTTATGGCTTCAATGGGTATGACTGTTTATTACGCCTTACCTATAAAATCTGACCTGTTTTATATACTCTTTATGGAAACAGTGTACAGTCATAAATTAAAAGATGCAACTGTTTTGGATATTTTACTGGTGGTCCTGTATTTTCCTGCCAGAAGTGCAGCTGGTTTAGGTTTCTCAGGATAATATTATAAAAGGCTGTATGCATTTTGCAAGTTTATGCTTGAATGGCCAAGCCAGAGGTGGAATGACTCAACCTTCCCAGGAGCAACATGTACCAAGCAATGAATCAAAACAGCTAGCTGAAGCTCAGAGGCTCGCATAGCCACTCTGAAAAGCAGTTCTCATTTATGGTATTTCATCTGGCATTCGGAATTTGGGCGGTCATTGTGCTGGACCTGTGGCTGTCTTTGTATTTGAAGTGGTTTTGGTAAAAAACTAGCCAAGAACCTGGTCTTACATCTGTCTTACATGGGGCGCAGGGACTTGTATGGTTAAAGCACTGAATGAAACCATCCACGTACCCCTGAGCAGACACCTTTAGTGGAAGCTCTTGGGTATGAGCCCTCAGAAGGGGCTGAGGGAAGCCCAGAGCTTGCAGCAGGGCTAGTGCAGGCAGTGTGGTTCAACATCAGCTCATCAGCGTGGCTGGTTTGGTGTAAAATTGGACGGCAAAGATGACAGAATCACAGACTGGTTTGGGTTGGAAAGGACCTTAAGATCATCCAGTTCCAACCCCCTACCATGGGAAGGGACACTTTCCACTAGACCAGGTTGCTCAAAGCCCCATTCAACCTGGCCTTGAACACTGTCAGGGATATGGAACATCCACAGCTTCCATGGGCAACCTGTGCCAGTGCCCCACCAGCCTCACAGGGAAGAATTTCTTCCTAATGTCTAATCTAAATCTCCCCTTTCTGTTTAAAACCCTTTCCCCTTGTCCTATTGTGACATGCCCTTAGATGATGATGAATTCATGGTGCAGTTCAGAGGCTGCTTTAGCCAAAATGACAGCCTTGCATGGACCTAATTCCCTGGTGTCAGTGGACTTCACTGCAGCTACAGATAGGCCTGAGAGCGGAAAGTTCAGCCCTGTTGTTATCAGAGTAACCAGCATGGTTGGCTCTTGGGATTACACAATGCTAACTGGACAGAGCTGAAACTCCTACTGCTGTGGAGTGCAGGAAAGCTTGTGTCATCATCATCTAAGAAAGAAATGCAGCCCTGCCCCCAGAGCAAGTACCAAAATGCAACCCAGTGAGTGTTCTTAACCCTGTGCAGCCTGTTGCCAGAGCCATGTTTTTTCACTGTGTTTGCTGGGCAGCTTGTCTGAAGGTGCATTGGCATTGCCATCATTTCAACTAGTAAAGCTTTATACTGATCCCTTCATAGGCAGTTAGCAGTGGGCAGCTCCATCTCCTTGCTTTCTCCCAAAAAGCATCTTCAGCCTGACTGTGCTAAGAACCACACAGGTGTCTGATGTGTTTATTTCTGCTCTGAAATGCTTCTCTTTGTTTCAGGTATCTCACCCACGTGCGAGCTGCCTCTCCGCAGGATGTCGCTGGGGGCTACACTTCCTCTCTTGCTTGCAGCCGAGCCTTACAGGATGCCTTCAGTGGTCTTTTCTGGCACCCCAATTAGCCAGGGTGCATCAGCCTCTGATCAGGGGACACCAAACAGAGTGAGGAGTAAAACTGCTGCCATGTGCACAATGGCTACACCGCAGTCCCTCTTCTGTGTGAAACCAGCTGTGTGTAAGTGTTAGAGGAAATAAAAGCCTTTGTAAAATGTTGATGCATTTTTGTATAGAGGGAAACTCGTTAGTCATGTAGCACATGCAGTCATGTAGCTGATGGAGGCTGAAGCATTAAGCCGTGGCTGATGGAGGATGTGAATAACTCAGCTATGTATGCTTGAGGTTTGAAGAAATACACTTGTGATTTTTTTTTTAAAGCCAGACTTCAATAAAAAAGTGTGGTTTTACTCTTATTGCAGGGTTTTATCTGCACAGGCATTTAAATGCCATTTTGATTATAACATTTGGTGTCAATATTCAAGCCTACATTTTCTTCCCATAAAACTAGTTTCTCCGGTTTAGCCAAGTGGGTTTTTCCTCCTGCCAGACGGATGAGAAACCTTGGAACTGTGCTGACACAACTCTTGTGCAGGATCCTTACCGATGTCCCTTGCATTGTACCTTTGTCTGGAGAGCAGATCTTTACAGATCTTTAGCTGGAAGTCTTTCAAGTGAGTTTCTCTAGAAGAAATCTAAGAAGCCTTGATACAAGGCTAAGTCATTAGCATTGTCAAAATCGGGTTTGTTTTTTTTTTTCCCTGATTAGCTCCATTTGCAACTCTTCTGTTGTGTGTTCAGAGGTTCTTTGAGCAGGAACCTCCCTTTGTCTGGCTTTTAGGATGACCCTTGTCACTCGATCTGCTGTTTTCATGTGTTCCTTCCCCTCTCCTTATAGCAGAACGTAGACTAATTGCAGCAGAGATGGTCTTCCTGTGGCAGGACTGGTCTTTGCCATGAGTGTGTGTATAAACTGCAGGAGACTGGAAACCGCTCAGGATAGCGTGTGCCTCCAGAGTAATGCCTGGCCCACGTTTTATGGGTCATCTGTTAATAGCTGTTGAATGCTGCTCTGAGGAGTGCATTGAATGAATGGATTTTTTCTGTGTTGTAATAAAAAGAATAAGCTCTATTCCAGACTCAGTGCTTTCTTTGCTAAGGGAGGTGGAGGGAGGCGCCAGAATTTCACAGAATCACGGAATCATTAGGGTTGGACCTCTGGAGATCATCGGGTCCAAACCCCATGACAAGGCAGGGCCACCTAAAGCACGTTACACAGAAACATGTCCAGGTGGGTTCTGAATGTCTCCAGAGGGGGAGACTCCACAACATCCCTGGACAGCCTGTTCTGCTGCTCTGCCACCCGCAACATAAAAAAGTTCTTCCTCATGCTGAAGTGAAACTTCTTGTGCTTTAGTTTATGGCCAGTGTTCCTCGTCCTGTCACTGGGTGCCACTGAAGAGTCTGGCACCATTCAGCTGGTATCCCTCTTTGAGATATTTACATGCATTAATGAAATCGCCTCTCAGTCTGCTCTAGACTAACCAGGCCCAGCTCCCGCAGTCTCTCCTTATAAGAGAGATGCTCCAGACCCCTGACCATCCTTGTGGCCCTTCACTGAACCCTCTTTTGTAGCTCCTTGTCTGTCTTGTAGTGAGGAGCACAGAACTGCACATGGTACTCCGGATGTGGCTTCACCAGGGTCAAGTAGAGGGGGAGGATCATCTCCCTTGACCTTCTGGCCACATTCATCACGATGCTGCCCAGGATACTATCGTCCCTCCTGGCCGCAAGGGCACACTCCTGGCTCATAATCAACTTACCTACTCCCAGGTCCTTCTCAGCTGAACCGCTCTCTCATAGGTCAGCCCCAGCCTGTACTGGTACTTAGGGTTCTTCCTCTTCAGGTGCAGTACTCTGCACTTGCTCTTGCTGAACCTCATTAGCTTTCTCTCCACCCAATTCTCCAGCCTGTCAAGGTCCTGCTGAATGGCAGCACAACCCTCAGTTGTATCAGCCAGTCTCCTAGCTTCATATCATCAGCAAACCTGATTTCTTCTACATGCTTGGTGAGGACTTTGAGAAGACCTTCTTCTTGTCCTTAATGTTCTCTGCAAGACTCAATTCTAAGTGGTTTTGGTCTTCATCATTGCATCCCTGGATACCCTGACAATGTTTCTAGGCTCACTTGGCCTGTTCCTTTTTCCACCCCCCCATAGATTCCTTTCTTAGGAGTTTAAGATTTACTAACCCATTTTGTTGATTAAAGCCAGGTTTCTGTTAGTGCAGGAGTGCCAGGAAGTCCTACATTTAGACTGTGAACCAGTGTGCACAAAGGGCCCTGCAGTTTCCAGGAGTACAGACAGGCCCCTTAGTGTGGATCACAGTGTGGCTACATTGTTCCAGGGTGGTAAGGGCCTTGTTGCTACAGCAGGGTTTGTGGAGGGCTCTAAAGAACAAGAGCAGCTTTGAATGTTTATGGGAAACCTGCACTGCAGAGGGAGGAAATGGCACAGCAGTGTTAGAAAATGTAGCAGACAGCAAGGGCAGCACACATTGCTCTTGGAGGGGCAGCAGCTGGTAGGAAGAGGGTACAACATACCTGTCATCCACAAAGGGATGACAAACAGATTGAAGCTGTTGAGATACTATTTTAAAGGGCAGCAGAGGAATGTGGGACTGGAGCAGCAGGCCAGGGAAGGGAGCTGTACAGCAGCTTTCAAGATAGTAGGAGTGAGTCATGATGATTTTTGACCCTTGGTTTGATAAATGCAGTCCAGGGACAACAGACTTACAAAGGCCTGCTCAGAAGCCCTGGCTGCGGAGCCAAGGGAAAGGCAGTAATGCAAAACCCTTGGGCCTTATCAGTTGTTTGGGTGAGAAGCAGGACACCAGGCTGCAGGCCCCAGTGATGGAGGCATAACATCAGGACCAGGGTGATGGACATTTGCTCACTGAGATGCTATGTGCGATTTGGAACTGAAGGAAAATGCCTGAAACTGAGAAGCTGAACCAAGGCCTCTGTCCAAATTAACTGTTTGCGGTTGACACTGCCCAACAATAGTCTGGATGTGTAAGTGAAGGACATTAAAGGCAGAGACTTTTCAAATCCCTGCAGAATACAAGCAGCCAGTCAGCAGGCTCACCCAGGGACTGCAGCAGAGGATCAGTTGGAGGCAGGGGGAGGCTGGGAGGCAGCAGTGGCAGGGAAGCCACAGGAAGACGTGGTTCAAGGCAAGAGACCACTGAGCTGGGTACTGGGTTTCAGTCTTGCATTTCAACGCCTGCAAATGTGCCAACAGTGTTAGTCTTTCCTGCTTTAATGGTGGGCAAATGCTAAGTTAAGAGCTAACTGACTACGTCCAATGCCTAAGTACATCTCAGTGTTAAAAAGCATTTCTTACTCAAAAGCCTAGGAACAAGTACCTTGGCCATTTGGGCCTTCTTGTATCTTGGGTCAGGTTTTTGAAAGGTGATGTCACTTACACAGGAGCTGTTAATGCATCTGCAAGCAGTAATCCCATATTCTTAGACACAACACCCGTTTGTCAGAGAGAATCCAACCAAGGGTTATACAAGTGCCAACAAAATACAAAAATCTGTTTTCAACACAAGCCCCATATTATCAAAGTGACACAGCAGAAAAATATCCTGGCCTGTGCCACTGATCTACAGAGAGCAGAAAAGTGCCAAAACACGTTTATTATGTAAAAGCAAAGTTGTAGTTTTCTGTAGTAAAAACAATTTCAATCTGCTCACCGATCCCACAGTGAAAACCAAGGAAAGGTAACTGCAGAAACGGAGGCTGACAGAGGGAAGCTGCAACGTGCATTCTGCACCTCGGCACCAGAGATGGGCAACATGGGCAGTATGCTTCAAAGAACTCAAGGAGTAAACCAGAGGTAATCTCAGTGTACCTCGTAAACTACTGAGGTAGTTACCGTAACTCTGGTCTTCAGCTCAGAAATTTCTCTTCTGAAAACTCATTGCTGGTACACAGACGTTTAGAGGCCTGTTTTGCTGGAAGAACATTAGAAAAAGTCAATTATGTAATGTACACTAAACAGACTGAACTAAACCACAAATCATGTAACGCTTCAGGGATTTAAGAGGAAGAGATGAGAATTAAAACTGGGATTAACTGTTAGTCATGAATGAAAACTGTTACAGCAGTAATGGGGATTTTTACTAAATACTTCAAAAAAAACTGTACTGAGGTACGTTTTGACCTACACCTTACTGCTACACAACAACAGTGTAAAAATAAGTTTCATGGCATCAAAGTTTCATCAAAACCTTTCCTCCAGTTCATGTAACTGCAGGCTGAAAGTCACCCCTCTCCCTCCTCCTCACCTAGTGCAATGCCCAAGATCACTCAAACCAATGAGCTTCTGCAAGTACTTCAAGAAACAAGTGACTGATTATATGAAAAAACAAAACTCCAATACACCATTAAAGATCTCTAGTTTCTCAATTAAAGATATCTGCTTCTCAATTAAATTGTACAGAAGCTGATTCTGCTGATACAGTGACTCCAGACCTAAACTGAGTCAGCACAAGCATAAGGAAGAAGGTCAGGACCGGGACCCATCTCTTGTAAGCACACCATTCCACCCTGGGTGGAAACGAAGCTCCAGTTCTGAAGTATTCAGCTCACAGAAATGTGTGCTTGGCATTAGACACCCTATCCTCCCCCAGAATGCGATCTAAGGCACAAAGCCCTGGTTTATGGCCTGTGGGATGATCCTATCCAGTCCACCATTTTTTCTGTGGAGGCTCATGCTGGGATCAGAGGAGCGGACCGCTGTCGCCAAGTGTGCATGAAACCCTGCAGCTGCTGCGCACGTGCAGGCTCCTGCCGGCAGCCTCCACGCTCCACAACCAAACGCAGAATCCTCGCCATATGGCTGGAGTGGCCCACAGGGCTGACAAGGTGGGACCAGCCTAAGACAGCACAAGGTGTAGCCTGAAATCCATGTGCCACATAGGTTTGTTCCTTACCTTCATCAGGGCAGGGCCTCTTGTACAGCACGTCCACTGGGATCTGGAAGCTAATGCACAGCATCTCCTTGTTGGGTGCAACATTTCTAACCAGATAAGTAGAACAGCGCCCATCCAAGGAGGTTCCTAAAGAAGCTTCAGCTCGTTCTTGGATGTCTTTGGCTGGGTTCTCGTGTTTGGAGAAACCATAGCAGTGCACCGTGGGAAGGCCAGCAGTGCCACATGGTTCTCTGACCAAGAGATGCCGGAAAGCATCCAGAAATTCAATAGCCAAAGCTGGCAAATTCATGACTATGTGAAAAGAGTTTCTTTGCTCTTTTTTCTGAAGTGGGAGCTCTTTACTTAATTCTTCTCTTACTGGCCCCAGCAGGAAGTCCCGGCCATCCATATTGAATGCTTTAATTTTGTTGTCTACTTTGTTCAGTTTGCAGTTGTGCAGGAGCCAGTTGTAGGATTCAGGATTGAGATCATTTGCAAATACGTGGCACTTTTTCTTTGCTGCTGGAATAGCAAAAGGTCCAATCCCAGCAAAGACATCAAAAAGGACATCACCGGGCTTCAAAAGCTCAACGATACGGCTGTGTTCAGTGGAGAGACGCGGGTTCCAGTAGACTTTAGAGAAGTCCAATTCATATGCAATATTATTTTCTTTGACCTGAAAGTCCAGAACATTTGTTTAAGCCTCTGCGTTCAAATTGCAGGCACATTTAAGTACTACCAGTAGTTAAAACAGCTAAAAATTAAGGTGCTTTATCAAAACGTAATTGACATTTGTCCCACTAGTAGTAAACATGAGTCTAGTATAAACAGATCTACTCAACAGAAATAGCCATGAGGAATGTTCCAACTGGCAATCCAGATGGCTGGCTTATGGATGTCTCAATCACCAGGTGGAAATAAAACAGCAATTTAAATTTACCATTTAAAAAGATAATAATCTGAGGCTTTTTTTGTGGCTGGCTGACAACTCCTTTATTGAAAGCAGACCTTGGGAATATGCCTTGAGCTCTCCTCAGTGGAGTCCACATAGTAAATGAGAATGATATAGCACACAAATGGCAACAGTCACCCAAATTCAAAGTCCCTGGGAGCCACCCTGCAGTTTGAAAAAATACCATATTTTATCTCTCAAGGTGACAGCGTCTGGAAACTGATACAAACCCAAACTTTGGGATGAGCACTACCTTAAGAACAGACCTAAAAAGAAAACATATTTATTCAGATAAGAATGGGATGCAAGATAATACTTTGCACCACCACACTTGAATTGTGTGACTGTGAATTAAAGTAGCTAGTATCCAAATCACTGCTTCATTTCCTTTGCCAGCAAGAAACATACTGGAACATCTGCACTGCTCAGTGTGCTGCTCAGTGGTGTGCCAGATGTGTGATCAATGAGCTAATACCCTCTGCATAGTGTTTGTCACTTCTGCCTTGACAATTCAAATGCCTTCTTTGTGCATGTACAGGATGTTCTACCAAGCTATTCAACTTTTTCATTTGGTAATCTAATATTTTCTCTTCTAAAAGCACAGAACTGCTAACAGTTGGGAAAAATATTTCTTGGTTGAACCAGTGGCCAAGTTTACAGCTAAAGCCAAGAAACTCTACGTGGCAGTTACGTAGTTCTTTACACCTGAAAAATGCCGACACACAGGAGAAATGAGGTTTGTCTTGCTGCTCACTGGAAAGGGAAAAGGCACAGGCAAAATTTTGCCTACATTATAAAGCCACTGAGATTCAGAAACACATTCTTATGTTCCATACCAGCCACTGTACAAGGCTTGGTGAAATGAAGAAACAGCAATTTCTTAGATCAAATCCACAAAATATGCTGGCTTTAGAGTGAGCAACACACCCTACTACAAAGTTTGTAATTCGTACGTCTGCAAGAAACCTGCTACTGTCACATATCAGTAAAATATCATGACATGCTGTTCTAGATAATTAAAATCTAGGCTGTGAACTTCGAAGAATACGTATCTTCATGATCCTTACGCTTGTGAGTTTGCCTTTGGCAGACCAGGACAAATGAATGCAGAAGTAACTGCCAACTCTTACACTCTAAAACAAGTGACAGAAGGGCACCATGTAAAGGATCAGTTTTAACAGCCTCTCTTCAACATATCTGTCCAGTAAGCACATTACATTTAAAATAAGAGGAGAAAATCAACTGTACCTTGGTTACCAGGTTGCTCTCTCCAGCGAGCACTTCCATTTGAAAATTTCTGTATGTGCTGTCAATAATATTGGTTTTATTTACTACACAGGTGATGCCTGGGTTCTTGTCAATTATAACTTGGCCTGAGAGAGGGCAAAAGATACTCTGGTTAAGGGACCAAAATCTTCTAATGCTCTACAAGAAATACAAACACTGCTGTTTACAGTTAAATTAATTAAAAGTATTAGAACAACCTTCCTCTGATGATTCAGGGCTGCAGATGTGACACCTTTCTAAGGCACGTACTTCACCCTGACCCAATACTCCGTGTAGTCTCAGTGAAGTGAGAATACAGTTACTGTTAAGACGAGAGACTACACCTTCTGTGCACAGCTACAGCATCGGCAAAGGCTATTTAAAGTCAAAATACAATGCAATGAAAAGCCCTCAAAAGTATTCTTTGTACAGGTAATAATTTATCAGTAGAATAATTGTTAAATAGCTTTTTAACAATATATTAAATATATGAATTACTTTTTTTGAGAAGAGTTCTTTTACCTACCAATTAAATGTCTATATGGAAGCTGATGGTCTCTAAGATTCAAATGAGCTATGTGACCAACACGGCTAAACCCAGAGGTGACTTCTTGACCTTCAGGAAGGACTGCTCTTAGTATCTCCTCTGACTTGAAATTCTCATAAGTCAGCTCCAAGTTATACATGGACACCTCAGGATGAACATTAAGCTGGTTTAATACCTCTTGCTCCGATTCTCCCAATGAGAAGTCTGGTATTTTACGAGGATCCAGAATAAGAAATCTACTGTTCTCATCTCCTGGATCTTCAACCACTCGCTTTAGGCCAGGACGCTGGAGTACCACGTGTTTTAGGGACTTCAACAAAGTACTGACAATCTCTGTCTTGACTTTCAGAACTGGAACAACAACTGTCCTTTTAAAAGCTTCTCTGTTGAGTTGTGTCATCCCACGCACTCCAGGATGCGGTGAATACAGTTGGAGGTCAGCTTTATCCTCCACAGTGTCAGGCATTGTAAAAAACCTATTTTTTCTAATCACTACGAAGAGCCCAGGTATTATGCCAGAATATCGAGCCAGCAGTGTCCAAACTGCTGGAAATGATGTATTTGCTGCAGCTGTCCTAAAATTATTAGTTTTCAGTAGTCTGGCAGAGTATCCCAATCTCCATAAAGTCCTAGAAGAGAAATTATTCATTTTATAGACATTATGTAATCATTCCATTAAAAAGGCTGCAAATCACATGGATTTGCTGTTCTCTTATACTAGAATTTCCATCTGTACCAAACAATCCACAATAGTTTAGTAAAGCTCTTTATTATGAATTATATCCCACAAATTTCTGTCTTCCTGCAAATGTATTTTTAGACTTCAACATTAACCAGTGACATAATTCCCTTCTGCCAAAAAACAATGACCTCCCTTTGTTCTAATAAATGTGATATTAAGCCCAGTAAGCCAAATGGAAAAATTTCTACTGTCTTATTCCTACTGTTGGATCCCTTCTGTCTCTGATAAGATTCATTACCAAGCAGTGATTGCTAGAAAAGAGTTATTAGCAATAGTGGTCATAATCACTCTTCGGCAATTTCTACCTCCGGGTTAAGGGGTTACACACTCCACAGTGTCTTTGCTCCACAAACTGCACACTAGAAAGACCATTAAGTAAATGCAGAATTCCCCCAAAGGTACAGAGGAGCATTAGTAATGTCTGTTCAAGTAATTGAACTCCTCTCTACAGTTCATAGGATGGGGACTTCAAGTATAGTTTTACGCTTCTTTAAATAGTTTCCTACACTAGACATGGTCCAAAGGAGCCCAACTTTTCTGAGTCAGCATCACTGCCCCTAGATGGGAACTGATGATTTAGGTGCTGCGAGAGGCTGACATTTTTCCTCACTTCTTAGGAAGTTTGTTCTAAGATTGGTGGTTGACAAGAGAAATGCAAGCTAGCTCCAAAAGGAAACTGGTTCTCTTGCCTGCCTCAGACATCTACACCCTGATGTACAAGGCACTGCTCTCCTTCAGGGAACAAGCCATATGGTCTCTTCTTCAAAAAGGAGCTGAACACCAGCCTTAGCAAAGCTGATCCTGATCCCATCCTCCCTCCTCTGCAAATCCCATCTCCTTGCTGGGACTCCCTACATCTCCCAGCCCATTTCCCCAGGCCAAGTTTTTGCCAATGCACACCTTCTTTCCCTGTTGGCAAAAAATAAACATTAAATTCTTCGTCTGCTACAGAGGAGAAATCCCTCATCCTGGGACCTGAGCATCTCAGTGTTTCCCTCAGACATTCCTCTTATCCCTAGCTGGAAAATGCTAGCCTAGTTTGCACGGGCTTCTCAGTGTTTGGTAATCCCCAACGTAAAAGTGTGGCTGGGTGTCAGTGCACCCAGGCCGTCGGAGACGACTTACACGTTCCCAGACTGATTATGTGAAGGCCTACCTGTCCCTCCTAACCGCTGCCCCCGTTTGCCCCATTCTGCCCCCAGAGTAGCCTGAGGTAAATCGGGGGGGGGGCAGCTGCTGAAAGGCTGCTACTCGCTCCGCCCGGCCTCTCCCGGGAACGCCGATCACCACATACAGAGACCCGCGGGCCGCTGAGGCCTCACCCGGGGAAGGGACCCTCTCCGGGGCGGGGCCTCTCCGGGGTCACCGCCCCTCCCAGAGGGGAGCCCCACTGATAGCGGCCGCCTCAGGCCCACCGCGGCCGGGCCGCCCGCTGCTGGCGGAGGTGCGCAGCCCCACCCGGAGGCTGTGAGGCCGGGACCGCCGCGGGGACCCCGTGCATCGGACCCCCCGAGGCCTCCGCGTTGCCGCAGCCCCCGCCCCGCAGCGCCCCCGCCCTCACCCTCACCTCATGCCGAGCTCAGCCGCGCGCACCGCCGCACGTCACCGCCGCTGCCGTGACGCCACGCTCCCGCGCCGCGGGAGAAGGAGGGGCTGCATCGTCGGCTCCGCCCCGTCCGCGGCGGCTCCGCCCCCCGGCGGCGCTGCCCTCAGAGGCGCGGCGGGGATCGGGCCGGAATGGCGCTGCCGCCGCGGGGGGCCGGGCTGTGGTGCAGGTGCGCCATGCCGGGGCAGCGGTTTGCGTTCAAGTTGAGTCCCTCTCACAGTTCTCCGCTACCACAAGTGGGAGGCATCGCCCCTTGCCCTCTGACGGCCGCTCCCGGCAGCGTGGCCGTGCCTTCTGTTTGCTAACCCCGGCTCTTTACGGCTCAGGAGGGGTCTGCGCCGGGTTTATGCCGGGCTGCTGGTGGAGGGTACAGCGAGCGGCAGAGAGGCTGCGAGGAGGTAACCTCACAAGAACGCGGAACTGGATCGTCCTCACCCAGCCCCGTGTCCGGCAGCACAAGAGCAGGACGAAGAAGCCTGCTTCACACTTGCAGCGAGACCGTGAGCTCCCATGCGGCAGCACTGCCGCTCAGCCCCCACCCCGTAACCCCTTCCCCATCGCCACCCCACATCTGTGCGTGGTTATTGCAGCGCTCGGACCGTTAGTGGGCTGCGGACGTGGCCAGCTGCGGCGGATCGTTAGAGAGGGTGATCCGAGGGGAGAAGCAGGAGGCAGGGTGATACGGGAGCTGCCCCAGCGCAGGGAGCCGTGGCCCCGGCTGTCAGACAGGGCGTTCTCCAGTGGAGAGCTTTCCTTGTAGTAGCGCTTGTCCTGAAGTCAGGTTAACCTGATGTTTATACATGCCTTAGCTACCGAACATTGCTCTTGTGCTGTCTCCTTCGTGTTTTAAATAAAAACCATCTGAGCAGCTAAAATACCAGTTCTGTTAAATACTAAGTGGGGAAGGCTCTGTCCTACTCATTTACAGGCAGAAATACTGAAAGTAGACATCAGGTGCTAGTCTATGCTTATGCATCAGGAACTATGATTATGTTTGTGTGCAAATCAATACATGTTTTCCTGAACTAGCAGTGATTTAAGAAGTTCTTCCCTGTGAGGGTGCTGAGGCACTGGCACAGGCTGCCCAGAGAAGCTGTGGCTGCCCCATCCCTGGCCAGGTTGGATGGGGCTTTGAGCTACCTGCTCTAGTGGAAGGTGTCCCTGCCCATGCCAGGTGGTTGGAATTGGATGAGCTTTAAGGTCCCTTCCAACCCAAACCGTTCTATGATTCTGCATGTTGATGAGAATATCTCGAATTAAAATGTGTTGAGGACAGGGAGAAGTAAGAAAAAAACCTCTGTAAAACATCTTGATATTTTCAGACATGTTGTCATTGCTCCTGCAAGATACAAATTGAGAAAACAATATCCTGGACAATAAAGCATCTGTATCTCACAGATCTGTTCACCTCTCCTTACCGGCTGGTATGGAGGCATGTATTTATTTTTGCAGCGGATCAAAAGAAGCTCTCACGGTGAGGTTCAGTCATTATTTATTCTGCAGCTTCCTCCTTTCTTGTGGTCTTTGTCTGTTTTTCTTTCTGCTAATAAAAGTGGCTACAAACAATCCTTTTTGAAGACCACAGTGACATAGATGGAAAGTGAGGTTGAAAAACGGGGAACAGGGAGGCGGGAGGGCATGACGTCAAGAACACAAGCAGGGTGAAAGACAATAGACATAAGGCAGAAAGGAGGACTGTAGAGTACGTGACTTGGTAGAACTCACAGCCCAAAAAGACAAGGACCTGCCCCCACAGCTGACATCAGTTCTCTTTTGCCCAAGCACCTACACATATGATCTCCCCTACTGTCCACACACATCCTCACCAAGCACTGGTTATTTGATCTTGAGCTTGGTTGTATAGCAAGATGTGACTTAGAGGCAAAGAGTGTTTTAGATTAGGCTTGAATCTACCCATTTTGTAAGGAATACAGGCAAAATAACCAACAGCTGAAGGTCCTCCAGTGCCCTTCCTAGTATTTCTCCTTAAAATGGTCAAGCAATCTCAGACTGTCTGGGATGGGGTCTTGGGTCACATTGCAGAGGAGCACACACGGAGGGGGTGAAGTTGTACAATAAGGCTTGGGGTGTGCAGGGGCTTTGCTGCCTTGAAAAGGGGAATGACCTCCGTTACTTCTTCCTTCTTGTACTCCTGGCCTGGACCTTCTGCATGTCTTTGGTAGTGGGTTTGTCTCCTCTTCTGCTGAGCCAATTCAACACGTTAGAACCGCAGAAAACTAATCCAGTGAGAGTTGGACAGGGCCTTGGGTGACATGGTCTGGTGTGATGCATCCCTGACCATGGCAGGGGGATTGGAACCAAATGATCTCAAAGTCCTTTCCAACCCAAACCATTCTTTGATCCTATGATTCTATGATTCTGTTAGACTGTGTTGAATGGGCTCAGCTCAGGCAGATGAGCTCCAGAGCTGATAGAAAGTGAGAGAACAGATGGGGACGTGGGTAGAGGAAAAGAATAACTGCTTCCCTCTAGTAACATAGGAGTTTATCCCTGGCCTTCTCTTTAAATTATTAGTTTGCTCTCAAACTTACCATTTGCAGAGTCAGTTCTAGGGATGCTGATTCTATAAATTTCTCTTCTTCACAGCCACATGTTTGGGATTCTTCTTTCCTTAAGAAAAACTGGGCTTAGGAATCCTTTGCCATGTTTACTGCTCCACAGACCAGTCTGTTAACATTTCTACCAATAAGTACTTATGTTTTCTCCTGAGCAGCCTGTGATTTCACTAAATGCAGCCAACATTCAGTTGGTGAATTTTAACCTTCCACATAAGCCATTAGCTTATACGTGAGGAAATGGAGATTGACTTTCACGCCTATCAGTTCTGTGTTACAGACCATATAGCCATGTACCTCCATAAACATTCTTGGAGGGCCCAAAAATGCTCCTGCTAAACTGGACGTGTTTTTGCCACTGATGCCAACAGGAGCAGCCCACATCTGGCAAAGCAAAGAAGTCACTTTCAATCACAGTCCCCCTTGAGACTGGCACACAAGGCTGCTCATATTTATTGGTAGAAACATCCATCCCAACTTGTAATGTAAACCTCAGCTGCTGAATCCCTCCCATCTCCCAGGCAGCTGTCCAAGGGGTATTTAAAGTGAGTTTCTTCTTGACCATTGGACTCCATGTCTCCAGATCCTCCTCAGCCAGTGATGCAATGTTTACAGTGGTTTCCTACTGCATTTTTAACCTCACTGACTCATGAGCCACATAGCTATTTAAATCAACAAATCCTGCCTGTAGATATGCTTCAGAGAAAGACTTTCAGAACCTTAGCAGGTACTCTGATACAGCCAAGTTACACAGCTCACAAGGTACTAAGTTTTCTAAGTGAAACACAGTAATTTTGGACACAAAACTGTTGGTACACCAAAGACAAGCCTAGGAGTGGTTCACATATGCATTGGCGCTGCAGGTTGACTAATCCAGTGGTTTTCAAACCATGACCCAGAGATGCCTACAGATCCATGAACAACTTCTGAGGCATTCATGTAAGACAATAAAGATCAAGACAAATTTACTGGAAGTAGGTGTCCTGGGTTGAGGTTAAAATCCACAGGACCTATGCAGTCCCATATGCACATGTGCAGAAACTGGAGCTGCAGAGAGGGGGATTTGCAAGGCAGAAATGGCTGAAAAGTTGTGGTCTAATCAATCATTTCTTTTCACCACTTTGAAGATTAAGTGTACCCCAAAATATCAATCCTGTTATGTAAGCACCAGGTTCCCACAGTAAAAAGCAGATGTTTTCTGAAACCCAAGCCCATCTTCTCACAGCTATTGGTGCTAGATAGAAGCCAGAGTGACAGATCCCTGCCCATGGACACAGCCTGGAGCTCTGAACATAACATTTCCATGCATTTTCCAATATTTTTCAGCCTATGAAAATAACAATTCTGTACAAAAATAACAGTACCAAGTGGTTAAAGAAGATAGTTCACATAAAACCTGGGAATTCTTCACTATGAGGGTGTTCAGGCACTGGCACAGGTTGCCCAGAGAAGCTGTGGCTGCCCCATCCCTGTCAGGCTGGATGGGGCTTTGAGCAACCTGGTCTGTTGTGAGGTGTCCCTGCCCATGGCAGGGGGTTGGAACTGGAGGAGCTTTAAGATCCCTTCCAATCCAAACAGAGGCCCATCGTTGCCAAACTTGTAGATGAAGGACAGCAAGGGAGCCCCAGATTTAGACAGCTCTGAAGGAAGAAGATGAAAACTGCCAGTGGATGAAAAAGCACAGGTGCCAGTGAGACTGAGACACAGAGAAACCCAACTCCTTGAGCCATAGAGCAGGAATAGACCCAACATCATCAGTATAACTTGTCTTCCTCTTCAATGCATCACAGCCCTGCCCTCAGGATGCTCCTTTGAAGCGTGAGATGGTGGTTAATACTCCAGTCTATTTTATCCTTCTCACTGCAAGTGGAATTGCCTACGTGAGTGAATTGCTAAACTTGCTCTGTAATGAGGACAGCTGCCTAATTAAAACTTGGCTGAGACGAGCCATGCATTTTACATAGGCTACCTAACTACCATCAGAATCACAAGAACCTGCATCTGCTTCCAGCCAGTCTAAACACAGGCTTGTAATGACCCGTAGCTCAATCCGTGACACCAGTGGGAAGAGTGAGTGACTTACAGCAGTATAATAGATAGTGAAAAACTGCCAGAGAGAACTCTTTTTCTGGAGGTATTTCACAGGACTTTCCTTCCTCTTCTCCCAAGCTTTTCTGTAGAACTTAAACCTGATCTTGGGTTTAATACCAGCTGATGCCATTCCTTCTGATTTTCTCTCTCCCTCCTATTGAAGCACGCTGGGTGCAAACTCATGGACCAGCTCACTGCCACCAATGACCACAGCCTTGGAGCAAAGCATACATCTCCCTGCTGAATTCTGCCAAAACCCAAGCTCACTTTCTCCGACCCATTACTCTTCTAACTTTTCAGCTTGTCAAATCAACCTCCTGAAGGCAAACACAATATAGCCTGCGCAGTTTTTTCTTCCTCTGTCTTTCTGTAACAAGGGGCAGAACTTCTTGGAGTTCTGAATGGATATCTTTAGATAAAGTATTGACTCTGAAACATGTTTATGGCAGTTTAGATGTAATCACTATTGCCGCAGGTGGATTAAAGGTCATTGAATCAAATAGGTATAATTGTAACCTATATTGACATCTATGGAACGAACACTTTAGTTTGAGTGAGATTGCTTCAGATGTAGGAGAAACCAACCAAAATCACTGCTTTAAAGCTGTACTAGTGTTTCTGGATCTTAACACAAGGAGATGGATATTGTCTGGTAGCTTTCCCCTTGCAGCGCAAAGGAGCAACCAAAGAACAAAGAAGAGAAGTGGCCAAAAAGCCAAGAAGACAGCAAGACAAATGTAAGCAAAGGGTCCATGGCAGCAAGTCAGGAAGGGCAAGAGAGCCTGGCGGCTGGAGTGCTGTGTGGCAACTGAAAGTGAGGAAATTGACTCCTTTTGACTCTGCTTTCAGAAAAACGAGGCTGTGCACCTATCCTCTGCATGGGCAGATGACACACAAGACTCTGCACAAGACTGACTGAAGGAGTTTGCTCTTCCAGGGAGTTCTCCTCCAGCAGAAACCATCTGAAAGAATCCAGGACCAGTAAATATGAGTTTAAAAGGGCAATGTGAGGAAAAAGAGAAAGGAAAAATCACACATATGAATGTAATGTCACAGCTTTTTTTTCTGTGTTCAGGTGTGGGCTCTAGCCCAGGGGAAACAGCTGTTTCTACCTCTACCTGATGCTACTGCTACCACAGCAGGGATGGTGTACATGAATGTGGTAGATCATGATCTGGAGAAGCTGAGCTCTTCACTTTTCTGCCAGCTTTGCTTGGAACCCTTTCATGAACACTGCTCCATCAAGAAACTTGCACCATTTCAAATGCAAACGCAAAACAGTTGTTGTTTCACACCTGCTTTTGCTATGAATTGTTGATAAATTGAGGAGTTAAGATAGGTGGAAACCATGCTACTTCAAAAAGATGGTGATTTGGTAAGGAGAAGGAATGATGACTCAACAGTGCATGATTACATACAAGAAACAAATGGGAATTTCAGGCTTAAGAGGCTTGTATTTCATAAAAAATATCTGCTACATAAACCACATTGGAAACTGAATTTAACTCATATGAAGTGAAACGTACCAGGGAGCTCTTACGTATTAAAATAATAAGACATTTCTCCTAATAAATCTCCTCCATAAGTAAAACAAAAGGCAGTGGAATTTTCAGGCAGATGTATTTTGTATCAATGTTATTTGCTCTGACTAAAAATGATGCATTTTGTACTGGTTCTACTATGATACTTTGCACAGTCACATACACGTTAGCCTGTTTGACTCAGTCATCATGTACTTCATATCCAACATTGTTTGGGGACTGTGGGTTTCCAGAGCCTTAAACCTGGCCAAGAAATACAGCCTTTAAATTGATGTAACTAATAATTATAATAATAGTAAAATATACTTGTGGCTAAAATACCTGGCCAAAAAGATACTAACCACATCCCAGGAAAGAATTACGTTCCTTGCCCAGGAAGAATTCCTGTTAGATTTTCCTGGGACACTGAATATCGTCTGGGTTTTGTGATGGGTTTTGGTTTTCTTTGTGAGAATACACATGGGTTTTCATTTTGTCTGTTTTACTTGCCCCTGTGTGACTAAACCAATGCTCTGTTTTTTCCATGGTCCAGAAGCATCTTTCTCTTGTATTGCATGAATCTCAAGGGGATTAAGACCAGTACAGACACAAGAATAGGTGAAACCAGGAACGGCATGGGGTGTAGGATGCTGTTCCCATTCACCCTACTGAAGCAAATTACCAAAGCAGGCTGTAAAATTCAAGTCTTGCTTTCCCCACCATGCTGTGTTGGCTTTAAGGCAGGAGGAGGCAAAAGGAGACCTCTTGTTTGCTGAAGGCACATGCTAGGACAGAAGCAGAGCTCTTCATTTATTTGTGTTGCAGAAGTGCCTGCCATGGACCAGGACTCCATTGAGTCAGTCACCATACAAATGTGGGACAAAAGCAGTAATCGCTGAGCTTTGGTTAGCCAGTAAATCACCCTCCTTTAAGGGATGGGGATTTGCATATTTATGGTTGGGAAATAACCATGCTTTAGTCCACTGGGGCCTCTCTTGTTATGAGTGC
>JANRGW010053138.1:0-18470 GCA_024733675.1 Psilopsiagon aymara
GAGGCAAACAAACACCAAAAATCAAAACAGATTGAATGTCATTTCAAGTTTGTTCTTATTTCAGGAGAAATAACAAACAGAGATTTTTGGTATACATTCCTGTAAAACTGAATGCACTGCCATTCCATCTCATGCTTTCTTACCACTGACTTGCTTCTGACAGTTGTAAATAAGCAGAAGTTAGTAAATAAAAAACAGTTTGTACAAATCTCATTAGGACAATGAAGATGTTAAAGTTTTCTTCCTAATAATTCACTTGTCATCTTCCGTTGCTGTCTGCAAATTCTAAGACTTGACTTCAGATGTGGTTGTTAGCAACCAAATGACAACCAATTGCATAATTCTTTCCAATAACTATCTTCATTTACAGCCAAATAGTGCCTATAGTCCTCCACTCCTAAATAGGATAAAGAAGGTGAAATAAGTGAGTTTACATCAGTCAGGAACTAGATGAACCTAATTGTGAGAAAGAAAAGAATAATTTTTACTTCTGACTGCTCACCATCCTACTGCACACAGTAATTAGATGTGGTGAAGTCTCCATTAATCTTTATTAATGTCTTCTGTAGAAATCAAAGCAGTTTAATTATTACATTCACATACCTGGTAAATCATTTTGCATGCAGCAAGAAGGTGCCCCTTTTACTTCCGTAAGCCACTTCATTTTGAAAAGCCATACCATTGTTTCCAAGTGGAATTTCTGAACAACAAATCTTATATTTTTCTATTAGATCACAGAACAAAGTTTTTTTCAGGTCTGAAACAGATGCTGGCATTTTGAAAAGGATGGCATTGATTGTACAGGTCATTACACAACAGCCATTTCCTGAGCTTGCTGAAATCAGTTGGAAAAACAGCTATCACAACAGGACTATATTCAGTACAACAATGCTGTTTCCTCTGTAGAAAATATGTGTCAGCTGATGAGACTATACTCAACTGAAGTATCAATCACATCCAGTGAATCCTAAACATAGTGCTTCCAGAAATGATTTAAGGACTGCTTCTGGCAGTGCAGAGCTTCCCAGAAATCCCTGTTACTAGCAATGCAAGAAACTCCGCAGTTAACATGCAAATGCTGAAGTTAACTATTTTAGAACACAAGATGTTACCTTTTAAAATATTCTACAGCTAGAATCCACACTTTCCAGCTTCAGTACATGGGTCAAACCTCAGGTGTGGGATGATTAAAGGCACTAAATGCAAACTGTTACCATTCCTTACCTGCTAAGACAGGACAGAGCTCCAAAGATGGATACCATGTGAAAATATATACACCAAGCAAACTTTGCTATTAATTCCTATGAGTGACTACTGGACTTTCACATCTTTAGGGAGGTTAGGAGGGATGATATTTTTAAAATTTTCAGTAGCACTGAAAATTAAAGGGTGTGAAAATATTATCTGAGTTAGAATTTTGCTTTAAATATTAATAATTCAAACAAAAAGCTTTCAGTCTGAGATATACATGTATTCTTGATCAGTTTATATTCAATTTTTAATTACATATGATAGTTTCTTCATATTACAGTATTTTTATATAATGTTTGTATTATAGCATAGTTCCACATTGTGATTTCTCATCCTTTCTATTCTATTAAGATATAGCATAGAAATATATGATTTTCTATATCATATAGAAAATGGTATAGAATCTTAATAGCTTAATAGCTATGCTATTAAGATCCATTATCTCAAATCAGGACTCCCCTTCCCTCTCGACAGTTCAAGAGAGGTAATATGGTTAGGGTTCTCCAATGTCCACACACTAGATCAAGAAACAGAACTGCCAAGATATACTGTATCCTGGCAAATTTGTATTTTCATTCTACATTGGAAATTGCTTCCCTTTTCAAGATGCAATTTTCCTAAAAAAGCCAGCCCATTTTCAAGTCCACAAGCTCAGGATCATGTTTTCTCTCACAGAGACTTTTTCTCTCCCTAGATCCCTAGTCAGGAGTGACCAACTGTATATATCATGATAAAATATATCAATACATTATGATAAAAGCTGAACTGATGCTAGTGTATCTCAAGAAATGTTTTGAATTTAATGCAACTGGGTTCTCAACAGCTCCACTGGAAACACTTGGTTTTTTTCACAAGCAGAGAGACAGCATTCTCTCCCCCTGAGAGGAGAGATGTCTTCTTCATTCATGAAAGAAAAGCCAAGTGAATTTGATAAATATGACAGTGTTCAGACTTACAGGTTCTCTTACAATACAAAGAAGCATTCACTTACTTTGAAAAACAGTTCTACATTTGACAAATGAAAATGAATAATCCATCAGCTCCACATATTTCACACTTGATGAAGAAACTCTTGAACGCATTTATTTACCATTCCCTCCTGTTACTGTTAAGGCCTGTGTTTTCAGATTTCTTAGGCATTCCATGGAAACAGTTGAGCCGGCACATTTTCTACAGTGCATTCAAATAAAAAACAACCCAGATATTGAACAGAATGTCCAAATATATTCAAGCTTGCACGTGTTTATGCTGCTCACCCAGCAAAAGCAGCCTCTGGGAGCTCCTGCCTGACTTGAATTCTCCTGTTTGGGCACTTGCTGTTGCTAAGGAAGCAAATAAATGGACAAGGCTTTCATGGCTGCAGGTGGAAGTCAGCACTCCCCAGATCAATGCTGTACACCTCAAAAAGGCCTGTCCTTGCCATGCATTTGAGACACCAGATCAGTACTCCGGAAAGACAGTACCTGTCCCTAGCCCTTGCACTACACTGACAGATAGGTGATTGACTTCAGGAAAGTCACTTCCTCTCTGAGCTTCACAACATCTTATCTTTCCATAATAAACTTGTGCAAAGAATTCTGGGGAAGCTAGATGCTACACTGTTATCCCTCACGTGAAAAGGAAAAGCATGTTACAGCTAGGCCTTGGCTATTCAACACCCTCAAGCCAAGTGAAGTTTAGTCAAGTGATTGTGTGTGTTCTGACATACTGAAAACAATCTCAACTTTTTTTCTTCATTACAGACCTCTTCAAGAATGGTAAGATGCTTTTTTTTCCCCAAGCTATTTTAGAGGAAAATTTAGAGTAGTCAACATCATTGCAGCACAAAGCTTCTTGTGACCCATTACTGGGGTGACAGAGTTAAAAGGGTAAGTTGTGACAGCATGAAAAGAAATGCTCACTCAAGCTGAAAAAAAACATCATACTGTACTGAGAAGAAACAAGGATATGCAGCATATAGTCTCCCTTGTACCAGCCTTTAAACTGTGGTCAGATTAGGGGCTTTTGTCTGTTTGCTTGTTTACGTGGTTTTCATTACACAGACTCACTTCCTTCAAAAATGCCTAAGGAAAAAACAAAGGTAAAACTCAACTTCATGGAGGAAAAAAGACCCCATCCCCCCAAAAAGAAACAACCCCAAAGAAAATCCCACCCTTCCAGCTAATCCTCCTTCCTCTGGTCCAGTTAAGTCTGCCTCTCTACTTGGATCAATAACTGGCTTTACCAGCTCGTGGAACAGTACCATGCTCTGCACATTTCACATCTGTTATACAACCAGAACTCACCTTGCTCATTTATCTAAAGTATTGAACTAAAGGCAAGTGACAGGTTACACCAGCATCAAGGTGTGAAATGCTGATTTCACTGTATTCCTTAATTATTGTAAATACTTAAGTCTAAGCAGCTAATGGCCAGACTGTGGCACTGTGAGTAGCCTGTCCTGTTTCAGATCATGGCCCTGTTAAGCCACCTGTTAGTTCATTGGTGAGAGACATGTTTTTCCTTTCTGCATGCATCCATTAGTAATAATAGAACTCCTTTTTTTTTTTTTTTTTTTCCCATGGAGCCATTTCAAAGACAGTCTGCAATAAGCTTTTCATCTGCAAATGTTTTTCTACAATTTAATACCATGAACTGTAGTATTACATTCAAATAACACATATTAAATTTCATTTGGCATGTGGGAAAATAAAATGAAAGGGTGAGTTTTGAAACACAAACAGGATAAATAGATAGGATTATACTTCATCGTATTGAATAATTGCATCCTGGCATGGTGCCCAAAGCACATTCATCATGAGGAGATACAGTTTACAGCACACTGCCAAAGCCTAACTTCCTCAGACAAAGGCTAGACAACTCTGACAAATCAGAATTCTTACAGGTTTGCTTGCTATTGACACACTATAGGTTCCTGGAAATTTGTTGAATTGCAGTTCACCATTACAGTGCATTAACAAGGTCCATAAATAGAAAAACTATTAATTACACCTGCGTTGTGAAGTGTTTACTTTGCACTGCCTGCATTCATTACATCTTCCAGGTTGCAGTGGGTTCCCCTTCTGGGCTGCTCCTCACCCTGGTTTAAGGACTGAAGAAGGCTGTCATCACTGTTTGCACTGTAAGGAAACACAGTGCTGTTCCTATCCTGCTGCTGCTGTGGGGCTGGGCCATCTGTGCAGCCTAAAGAGAATTTACACTTAGCAGATCTCTACCTTCTGCTGGGTTTTTGGCTTGGAAATAAGCTCTACTTCTGGCATGGTCTAAACTGCCTGATTCTGGTCTACAGGAAGCATTCTCAATATTTTACATTCTACTTTTTTAATAAAAAATTAAAGAGTGCCAGTTGCCTAATCAACACATCTTAGAAGACAAAAATTCAGTTTCTGGCTGCTACAGCCACATTGTCAGTTCTGCAGCAGATGCCATTGTTGGCTGCAGTTGCTTGTCCTGCAGTGTTGCCAAAGAGGATACTCAGTCAAATTTGTCATAATTAGGGATAATGCATTAGAATGTGTTTACAACCAAATCAGTGGGATAAGATTCCCCATGTCTTAAAATTAGGGCAATGTAACATATATGGGTACTTTTTTTCCTTATTGAAGTGAAACAGTAAAGACTAAGTTAACCACAAGTCACTATACAAAATCTTCTGGTTTCTCTTTTCCATTTCAGCAGCCCTCATAAAGCTGAGAACCAGAAGCACCTGAAGTTAAAATCCCTTCCTCTTCCAACGCAGAAGTAAGACTGAAACATGTTCATATTATCCTAGGCAGTTACCAAGATATTGCACTGGCCTGCATGAACCCACACCTGAGTCCAAAAGCCAACAAGGAGCAGGCATGAGGAGAAGGAGGTTGCCCTCCATTTCCTGGGGCACAGGGTTAGCACAGAGGAGTGTGTTTTGACATGTATTTTCCCCTTGTGGTATTTGAGGAAAGCAATGCAACCAAGCTGCAAGGGTTAAAACAGGGCAGTTTGGGCCTAGGATCAATGCTAGAGAAAGCCACGAAGTGGAATTTCCTATGGCAGAGGTGAGGACAAATTTCATGTCTAAGAATGATTCATTTCTTAGTAGACCTTGGAGACATTTCTTGTCTAAGTCCTGTCCTCAGAGGGACCAGACAGAGCTGATATGTGGCCCAGTTTTTTGATTTCCAAACAGAAGGTGAAAAAATGTTATTTCAGTCTATTACCATAAACCCAGCCTGCTTCTTTCTCAGTCACAAGCAATTTCTCCTTCAGGAAGGTCCACAAAGCAGGCAGCTATTCCTTGCTTCATAACGGATGCTCAAGGACTTTTTTACTGTGATTCTTCATTCTGAAGCTTAGCAATGTAAGCATTCCTGCAAATGATATGGCCAGCTTGGACAAAATGAGGGTTTCTATGTCAATACAGACACACACACAGAAGCTGAGAACTATTAATTCATGCTCCAGAAACTGCAAATATAAAAGAGTAGGGCCATTGTCTGTTGAAAATTCTACTCCATCTTAGCTAAACTAGTTAGCTGCCTGGAAAAATATTTCAACTATAACTGTGACCTTGTGCTAGTTGCACTGCATCTTTTCCACAATATAGAGTAAGATTTTCTTCATAAGAAAACTAGGCAGAGACAGAAAAAGGGGCACAGCTCTCTGAAGATCTAGAATGGTTTGAGTTGGAAGGGAACTTGAAGATCACCTAGTTCCAACCTCACTGCTATGGGCAGGGACACCTTCCACTACACACTAGATAGCTCAAAGCCCCATACAACCTGGAAGATATAGGTGTGAATCTGTTCTCCTATAAGACAGATTTTTAAGCTCAAATGATTTTCCCCCTTAACTAATTCTTTACTTGACAAACCTTAAGAGGAAGAAGATGCTCTTCCTGTTTTAAGGCAAAGTGAAGTCAAGATTTCACCTGTCCAAAACAGAAATTAAAGGGACACTTGAACTACCCTGCATTTCTTTTCATGGGACCCAAACTCGACACTGAACCAATTACATAGTCAGTTACTGTTCTGGCATGAGACAAGATTGATAGGTTTGGTACTGGGCTTTTTTACTGGCAGACTACAATCAGGCAGCTGTCTACACCTAGACACAGCAAAACTGGAACCCACTCTTTCCAGGTCGTAATATACCTTTCAGTACTGTACAGAACCCTTACTAAAATCGATGATAGCTTCACAAAAATAACTGGAGTTATACCTAGATCTCTCAGCACATATACTGAAGTCTGAGGCTGTGTTTGGTTCAGTTTAGAACAATCTCCAAAGATTTTTAGTGTTCACTGAAATGGAGGAAAAAAAACCCAAAACCTTATTAAAAAAACCCATAATTTTGAATAAAATGTTTTTGGCAAGCGCAAACTGATCTTAAAACTGGTTTTATATTAATGCCCTTCTTAGAGTAAGATTTGAAAGTACTCAGGGTTTTTTTTCTGTTGAAGTCTGAACAAAAGCAATGCAATGCAATGAGAGTACTATGCTTTACATGCGATGTACATGGACTTGGAAATTTCTCAAAGCCAGTCGCCTTTGCATGGAAACAAAGCTAGAAAGAAGAAAGGCTAATTCTCTAAGAAACATACTGAATTACTCTTAATGATCACAATAAAGATAGTCAGTTCTCTACCACCCTGTAAACACAATAATGCTTGTTCCTTACCCAGCATTTTTGCATTACTCCTTCCTAATAGAAAAACAAAAACAAAAACGAAAACAAAACCCAACACGACAAGATTGAGTATCTAACTAATGGCATTTGACTGTAACTGTGTTCCCTGTTGTCTTTCAGCAATCATGCCAGTTTTAAAAGACAACTTATTTTCATAGCAATTCTCAATTCCATTACAGCATTTTTGAAAGGACTGAAATATGAGTACAAAGAGACCCTTTAATGTGTTGTGTCAGTCTCCAAATATAACAAAAAAACTAAACAAAAGTTTTGACATCCTGTGATTTAACTTTCTCAAACAGATGCAAAAGCTTCCCCACATACAGGCAAGCTTTCTTTTAACAACAGAGGGGAAGGGATAGGTGCCCAACTTCATATTTGAAGGAAAGCAAAGTCTGAAGATAAAGAGTGACCCACTTAAGCATGTTCCACTTTTGATTTGAGAAGACACTGCAGTCAGAGAGCAGGGGATCTGTTCTGAAATTTGAAAATTCTTTATCTTTTGCTTAGCATGGGTAATGAGATGAGAGATTAGAGACCTGAGCTGTGACTGACAGCAGAGTAAGTTACCATTTTCTAGGAGCTGAAGATGACAGCAATGTCCTCTTGTTATTCTTTTACAAGATCACTGCAATATACAGCAGTTCTGCTCTTTCTTGTTTCAGTGAAAACGTTTCTATTGGCATTATGTTTTAAGAGGGTTTGACGAGTGATGTTTAGTAGCCCCATTTGAAGTCTTTCTTGACTGAAACAGTGCATCATTGTCATCAGTTGTCAAGAAACTTTGTACCTCTTTTGGAAATTTATACTTCGAAAGAGGCTGTTGGCAGGTTTGGGTGTATGTGTGCAAGCTGAAACTTGGTATTTCAAAGGGCTACGTACGAGCCATATAGATATGACAGCAGGCTTGTAGGTGACTGTATAGACAGGTGCCTGGCAGAAAACCCACGCCTCTCACCAGGATTATATATTGCTTCCACATCCACCTGCAAGCTCTGAGAGACTGCCTGTAATTGACATTGCAAAAGGACACACTGCAACACGAACACACTGCAACAGAGCCAAGGGGTAAATGGGAGAGACTACAGAGCCTGCATTTAGTCATGCATCACTGCCCAAATCAGGATCTATTTACAGGCCTCCCGTGGGTGCAGTGACACTACAACCATGACAGTATCTGTCTGCTGTGGTCTAGCTCAGAGAACAATACAGAGCTTGCCCTCTAACGAGGACACAGGCAGATCTTGGAGGGGGAAGGGAAGGCTCAAATTATTTCCTCTGACCAAGCACGTTTTTAAAAAGAAAGTCACTGCTTGCTTTGTGTCTGACTCTGTGGTATAGAAATGTAAAATCTGTATTTAAAGTTCTAATTTGATTTATGGGTATTTTTCTTGTTAACTGCATTTTTACAAGACCACCTAGTAGAAGGGTTCTTGGAAAGAAAGGAAAGAAAGGAAGAGGAATCTCTTCCCCCTCCTGTGCCTCTCTCTTTTTTCCCCTCATTCCTCTGCTCCTTCAGTATTTTCACCTTTTCGTCCATATATTTAGGTAGCTACACCTGCGGGTGAGTGGTCATGGCTGGTTCCAGATGGCTCCAAGAACATATGGACAAGCCTGGAGCTGGCTGGATTCATCTTGCACCAGCCATGAGCACCCCTGCACATCCACCAGCCGAGAAACTGACATTCGTCTCCCTTCAACGGAGATCCTGAAACTGAGCTGAGGCTGACACAGATCGGTAAGACAGAAGATGTGACTGAGAGGGAGAGGGGAAGGCAAAAAATCCAGCTTGCTGTTCCATCACTTGCTTGCAAGGGACTTTATTGCATTTTTGTCAGCTATTTGTGCCCAGGTCAGATCACAGTAGGAATGGAGGAAGCAGCAGTTCTCAACCCACTCACTCCTCTGCCTTAGATTTTGAGGGAACTGATTCATGCATGTCCTCCCTGAGGGGCTTGTGGAGAGAGGAGGGCAGCAGCCTACACCACTGCTGCCCAGTGCCCTCTCTGTCCAGCTCACCCTTCTCCCATTCCCTATCCACTAGTGCTAGAAAATCTTTCCCAAAGCTGAAAATGGGACAGATTGAAAATGAGACTCCTTGCTCCTTCTCAGCTCAGCGAGATAGAAAAAATCACATTACCCATGCATGAGGAGAAATGGATGACATCTGCAGGGCACAGAGATAGCTATATTTTTCTTTCTGTTGAGGCTAAAGACGTAATATAGTGAGTTTCAGCTGTATTTGACAAAAAAAAAAAAAAAAAAAAAAGAAAAAAAAGCCCAAACAAGCAGAAAAACAGTACCACCAAAACCCTACAAAGTTATGTCTTTGTAGTTAAAGAAGAGACATTTCCTTGGGTCATTGCACTGGTGTTGGATTTGACATATGTGATGCAGATGTGAGCAGCTAGATGAACAGGAGCTGCAGATTTCCAGAAGGTAGAAATGGGCAAAACAATTGCTGCAGCCACTGGTGCAGTTGCCCTGCAGGACCTGTACCCATGGAGCCTTGTGATGCCTGCGCTGCCCTAAAGAGAACTGCAGAGGAGCCTCCTGGAAATTTTGCTTTTGGTCTCATTAATTGACTTCAAGGGAATTGGGGTCTTCTATTTAGGATTCAGATTGCAGCAGGCTGCCACCTTACCTCTAACAAGCACTCCCCTGAAAAGCCAAGGAATGGATTAAGCCTGTGGCTTTATTCATGAAGGATTCTTAAAGGCAAGATGATACGCAATACAAGCACGTGGAACGCCTAGACTGATCCCAACAGTAAGATTAAGACTGCAGCACCAGTGAATTTGGGTTGACCTGAAGCTTTTCATTCAGACTACATAAAACTTTCCACCACAGCTAGGGATGATTAATGCAAATAAAATTTCTCTCATTGTTAAATCTCAAAGAAAAGGCAGTTAAAACTAACAGAAGGTGATAGCAGAGTCCTTTGTTTTTCTAGCTCTGCCAAGGACAACGGTTATAACTCAAGAAACAAACACTGTTTTGATGAGACCATATAAATCCAGTGACACCATCACAAAGTTTAAAGTTAGGATGTATTCAAGTAGTTTGTTAAAATTAGTGTATTCCTAGCATCTCAATACGCTATACTCCAATAACCACAACATGCTATGCTATTACTTGACAGTGAATGGCTTTTGAGAGAGGTCTTTTGACAACACTGTGCTGGCTATTGTATTTACTGTGCAGAGATTTCAGACCTCTTTCTTTCCACTTTTTGCTATGATGTCTGAGTGCTTGGTTCAGCCTTCCCTTATGAATGGTTATGAATTAGACAGTCTGAAAAGTCACAGTGCTTCCCTATTGTGACAATACTTATCTTTGTCGGATTTTCTACAGCACTAGTTTTAAACTAGCATTCAACTGGCATCAGCGCAAATTGTACTAACATTTCCCATGTATGGAAGATTAGACCAAGGCTGAATGCTTCAGAATACCTTGCCCACAGAGTTCCATGTGCACGTTCAAGTGACAGTGCTGTGAGTAACAACACATACCCCAAAGCATTCTTTGCCACTATTCAGATGAAATAAAAACTCCAAGACTACAGACAGGCTTTCACATACTCATTTGGTTGTGAGTCTGCAACAAACAAGAGTTTCTAAGTAGATTTCAGCTCTCATAGTTTAATCTCAAGGCCTGATTTTAAGCATGCCTGATTCACAGAGCCTTTCAGATGTAATGATGTTTGAATCAGAGAACAGAATGCAATTCCTGGCACCCTGTTACTATTGCCAGCACAAGCCAGAAACTGGACTAAAACCAGAAAGTCCAATGCTCTGTTCTGGGGATTTTGTCTTTGTGAAACAGGCTGTCCCCAAATTATTTAGGATTTGTTTATAAGGAGGTCACATTAGAAGTGATTACATACTCCATGGAATATTAAGGACTAGCCTTTTGTGATCCAGAAAGTAAGGTGAGGATGGCAATTAGACCTGTATTTTCCTCAAGCTCCAGGCCCAAGCTCACAAAACACCAGAAAACCAAACCACTTTCATATGTGCAAACACATTCAACTTGTTTCTCCACGGAGCCTTAGGGAACTAAGGAGCACCTAAGAAGGGTTCACCCAGACAGGCGGCCACACAACCCTGTAATGGACATGCTAGTCTTCCTGTGCTCCCTGTACAGCACTCCCTTCCCTGCTCAGGATGGGGAAACAGCATGGCCTGTGATACAAGCCCAAGGATGTCCCATTACTGCTAGTTCTTCTGTGCCACCACACAACTGCCACACAAACCCACACTTCTCTCTCACTGCTGAATTTGCAAGCAAGGTTGCTCACCTCAGCCTAGATCCTGGCTAAGAGCACAGACAGATCCTCTGCCCATATGTCAGGCCATTTACAAGCTGTCTGCCTCTTCTGCCATTGGAAATGTTAGAGACTGCTGATGCCATGCTAGTGGCCCCTTAACAACAATATAATATAAACATCTTGTGAAGAGGAAGTTCTTACTTCCTTTCCAGGGTTAAACTCCTCTGCTGACAGCCTTCCTTCCCTGTCTGCACCAATCAAACCCTCTGATGAAGGACAGAACATTAAGTCCATGTCCTCATTAGTATTTCTTAACATAGAGGAAAAGGTTTCCCACAGAACCTTTTAGTTGTGATTAATGGTGTGAAGATATTGGTGGGCAAAGCTTGGCTGGGCAAAAAAGCACAAAGCATTTTTTCATGGATGTCACCTCCAATTCAAAGATAAATTTGTTTCAGCTGTTTATTTCCAGTCTCTCTGTGCTTATGTGGCTCTCTCTCTAGTGAATTAAAGCCTCGTAAAAATACATTCGCTTTTCTCCTCTGTACGCAGAAACCACATCTAACTTGGGAAGTCCTTGGACTGGAATGGCTGGAGGTGAAAGAACATTACAAGCAAGTACTGTTTACATGTCATTCCAAGGCAGTGTGGTACCCTTTCCAGAATGCCTCACTGTATTATATCAGTGTAGTCTGGCTAAGAATCTTGAACCACCAAAGAAAATGAGTGCAGCTCTAGATGAAAATTGTTTCTCAGGTGGTCAGTTTTTAAACAAAAGAATCCTTTCTAAAGAAAGCAAAATGTTTACCTTCCAAAAAGCCTTTACACAAAAAATTATTTTTGTATCAGAAAGGTCAACTTTGTAGTTCTGAATATTATAGAATACTCGTCATTGTTCATTAGAAAAACCTTGCATGCCCCATTATCACTTTAACAGCAGAGCAAGTGAGTTTTGCATATGTGGTTTCCAGAAGCAAGAAGCAGAGGGACAAGAAGGAAGAATAAGACAGAGCAGTAGCACCAACAAAAGCAAAGTCATCAAGATCAGACAGCACAACCATATTAGCTGTAATACACATCTTGTGCGGAGATGGACATCTATTTGCTAAGATAGAAGAAAATGATCAGGCGTGAGAAAATCCAACTTCCAATACATGCTTTCAATCTGTGTATGCATTCACTGATGGCACTCTGGGCTGGTGACAATTTTAGCTTTGCCTTCTGCCACTGCTATTGCAACTACCTTGCAGTTTCACATTCCATTCACTACTTAACAGTCTGGCTTTTTTAAAGCCACAGCTGTTCAATTCATACGTTACCACTGCAAAGGTGAAATAAAGCAAGTTCTATAACTCACAGTTGCAGGGACAATGCTCAACAACAGAAATCCTAGAGAATGTGACACAGGAAGCCAAAGGAAATCTAGCTGTGAAAAAAATAATGACTCTGCTCTTAACTTGCAGTTCCCAGTGCAAAATTGAGCAGCTACAAGGTGAAATATCTTGTAGCTAGCAAGTTTACCCAGATAAAATCAGTAACTGCATCTTCCTAATTGTCCATAGAGTATGAAAGCTTTCTGCTTTCCACATATGTCCTCCTTATTGCCTAACAGGCCAACACAGGAGTAGCAACTCCTTTTTTCAGAGGCCAAAAGCTATGTGGATAGCTTTCAACTGTCATCACAGGACCAGGACACCCACAGCTTAGCAAGGTGAGAGGCAGAGTTACTAGCTGAGCCTGTGCATTATTTTGATTACCACATCAATTCTTCCTTTCCCCAGACAGAAACAGATTACACTTTCCTGAGATCTTTCTGTTCAACAAAGCTGAGTATGAATGAGGGAATGAAGGGACACTACATGGACCAGTCTTCCGCTTAACTGGTCCCTGTGCACTATCATAGGTCAATCTGAACACAACTGGGATGGCAAATGCTGCCTGGGCTACCCCTACACTATATGAAAGCCAACAGAACTTGTAGCCTCTCTTTTTGACGTCTTCATTTCCTTGCAACTAAGGATATCATCTTAGAGAGTCCCTTAAATAAGGTTTTAGATGGGGAAAAAAACCACCCAAAACCAAAAAGCCCACAAGAAATTTAAGGAAATAAGAGCAAAGAAAAGCACCCTACTGTCTGTATATATTTTCATGTGTGGTTTTGATAAATCCAAGTCAAGACTCAAAGCACATGCATGGAAGCCAATAGGAGCTTATCTGAGCCAGGAACAAGAGATTAGCATCGCGTCTTACAGAATCTTAAAAAGGTAATATATTTCGTCATAAGCATAACGCAGAATGGAAATTAAATTCAAATCTGCTGGCAACACAAAGCAACTCCAATCCAGCCAGTGGTAGTAAACTTTCAGTGGCAGAGCTTTGGAATGGAGATAAACATCTGCACCATAGAAACAGTGGATCTAATAGGTTTGACGGACGGTTAGAATAAAGAGGACTACAGGACAGAAACCAAGATAGTGAATCTCAGAAATGGAACTGGTATTGAATCTGAGAGTGTATACCACCACTCTCAGGCATCCACCTGAGGAGCCAGCATGTCCCCCCGATGGCATCTTATCACTCAGTGCTCTGTCAGAATCAGCAGTCTAATCTCAGTCACCTCAGATACAACTGGATCAAATCCTTGCTTTCCCCTCTATTTGGTTTTCCTAGCCCATCTTCTTATACAGCAGAAGGTTTCATCTGATGTTAATGCTTGTGCTTCACACCGAAGCAAGAGATTTTCTTTCACCAAAAGGTGAGCCAAGTGGCTCTACAAACATGTCAGCAACAAAAACCACTTTTGGATAAAGCCACTCCTTTAGCCCTGTGTGCTGCAGAAGATAGCTGAACATGGAGGAGCAGCAGCTTTTAGAAAGACACTGTAAACTTCACTTCTGGCAAGTGCACTTCTAAACAACACTCAAAGCTCAGGTTGTGTTCAGATATAGGATTTTATAATTATCTTTATACCTGTGTATGTTTATACCTGAGTGCCACACTGTTTATCTCCGTGTTGCTCAGACAACACAGAGCAAGATAATTAGCCAAATGAACAAACTCATGCAAGAAATAAGATCTTTAAAGAACTGATTAAATCAAGCAGTTATTCCTTGGAGACTGGCAAGAAAGTGGATAGTAACTAACTTGCCCTATGCCATAAGCTTCCCCTACAAACTCTCTCATTCCCTCCAACCAAAATGTTACCTGACCCGCTTTCTTCTTCTAACAAATCCACTAAGGCAAGTTAGAGCTCTTGGATCCTCCAGGCAGCACTTTCCACTGGTTAAACTGGCAGAGTTCCCCTGAAACCAGGGCTGTGTTCCTGATTGAGATTTGGGCCTGTAGTGGTTTAAGCCACTGTAACTCTCCCAGTTCACTCACTCACTCCCCCCTATTTCTTCGCCCCAGCTCCTGGGAGGATGGGGAGGAGAACTGAATGAATGCAACTCCCACAGGTTGAGATAAGAACAGTTTAGTAACTAAGGTATAACAAAAAACACTACTGCTACCACAAATAATAATAATGACAAGGGAAATACAAAGAAAGAGAATACAACTGCTCACCAGCCGATACCAAGCCTGACTCAGCAGAGAACCCCCAACCTTCCAGGTCTCTGCCCTCCATTTTTACATCCCGGGCATGATGTGCTGTGGCACAGAATACCTCTTTGGTTGGTTTGGGTCAGGTGTCCTGTCTCTGCCTCCTCCCGGCTTCCCCTCCTCCCTGGCAGAGCATGAGACTGAGAAAGTCCTTGGTCAGAGTAAACACTACTGAGCAGTAACTAAAAACATCGGTGTTATCAGCGCAGTACCCAGGCCAAAAGTCGAAAACACAGCACTGCACCAGCTACTAAGAAGGAGAAATATGCCTGCTACTGCTGAACCCATGACAGGACCTTTATCAACTAACTGAAAATATCTGAAGTCCTCACCAAGGAACAAAACTAGCTACATCTCCACTCTGGTTTTCATCACAGATGCAGCCACTGCTGCTTTTTAATTTGCAAGCTTGCAAAACAGTTCCAGACATGAAGCTTTTCAAAAAGGAGGAAACATTTATTTGAAAGTTAATCAATATAATGGATTAGACTTCAAGGGTTTGATACAATCCAGGGTGTGCTGAATGGTAAGCCAAATGTTGACCTCTAACATCCAGTAGTGTCATTATCGTCAAACAAGAAAGCTGGGCAGAAATTGCATTCAGATGACCTTCAAGAGCTGCTGTAGTGCTTAAGTCATGATAGAGCACATAATAAAATTCACCTCTAGGTGACTGGCTCCTGCATGTGCTATGCTCTTGGGTGAATATCCTTTCTGCAAATCTCTGCAGTCTTACTCTTGACTCTGATGCTTTAAAACTTGTGCTTAGCTGTGGGTGAAGGGATAGAAATAGTTAATGAAATGGATTCAGGCATTATTGTCCTGGTCAGCTTAAGTCCTGGGAACAGTAAGGACAACAACGAAGTGTAAAGATTGGTTAGCAAAACAAAGCAGACAGTTTGCAAGATAAAGCAGGATGTGCATCTCAAAGACAGACCAAGCAATGTGAATATTTGTAACCCTTAGTACTTTTCTTTAATCGGGATGATACTGGAGTGAGAGGGTGGAAAGTTACTAGTTAGCACTTCGTAGACTATAAAAGGGATGCGAGATGTGAAAAGGATTTCATTTCAACCAGAAACGGGTTCCATTCCTTAAAGTCGCCACAAATGGCACCCCTATGTGGGGCTTTAAAGGCGGATGAAGAGCCCAGGTGGAGAGCTGACCAAACGAGTCAAGCAGCAGATGAGAGAGCCGTCTTCCCGGGAAAATTCGTGCCTCTTAAAAAGGGAAGAGGTTAGGACGATGAGTTCTCAACTTGCAAAAGAAGATAAAACAGTAGTTACTATGTAACCAGCATCAAAAGCTCTTTTGGCTACGCAAATCTATCACCTGGGAGAGGTGAGGAGGCCCGTGGGGGAGCACCAAAGAGGCCCGGACATAACGATAACTTAGAAAAGGTGAGCAGCGGGGAACAAAACTATGGGGGGGAATAATACTACGGAAGAAGCCTCCGTTTTATGGATGTTTTCAGCCCTTCTTAAGAAGAAGGGAGCAACCTTTAAAGAGACAGACTCAAAGTTAATGTCGAAATGGTTTAAGTGGTGTTACCCAAAGATTGATGAGTCTGCCGTATTTGAGGTCTCTTTGTGGGATGGTGCAGGAGTTAAATTCTGGGATGCAGCCACAAAAGGCAATGACACTGTGAAAAAATTGTTAGCCATCTGGAGAACTATTTTAGAAATGCTAAAGTAAAAAAATGAGATAGTGGAGCCCAGTGCCTCTCCCCCCTAACTTCCGCTGGTCACCGCTGCGGCTGCGAAGACTGAGAATGGAAATGAAGATGATCCTTTTGAACTGGGCCCTGTTAATCCCAGGAAGGAGCCTACTCTCAGATCACCTGAAACCTGCGGGAGGAAAAGTTTTAGTTGCACTTGATAACGCTGAAACTCCAGAACACATGAATGAGGAGCTTGTGCATGTTCATCAGACTGCTGCTGCTGCTCCTGAAGTTCTGACGCCCAATAATTCTGATGCAGACCTGGATAGTCCTTCTGACCTGGTGCCTGTTGATCTGGAAAAGAAGCCTGATTTATATCCCCCAGATCCTCATGATAACTTGGCAGCTGTAAAGGGAGAAGTGAGATTGGTGGAGAATGCTGGTGTATTGTGTGCTTTCCTGGTGGTGTATGTGCTGGATCAAGACCCACGGTGGGAAGGTCTCTTGTATGCTCTTACCAAAAATATCAGGCAAACGGTGATATACAACTCATTTTATATAGTCTCTCTGTGTTACTCATGTACTAAAAGCTGGCACATGTAAGTATGCCCATGTTTGTTCCGACCCTTGCAGACCTTTATAGATACTGCTGGCCACTTCTGATGTAGGCCGGCCGCCTCCATTGGAATGAGTGTGCATTTTGGTCAGTATAAAAGCCAAAGTTTCATGCAATGTGGGAGAGGCAGAGCCTCTGCAGGGATGCTCGCTAAGGTTGAGCCTGCAGCCTCACACTGCAATGATGCTACTTGGAGCTGGTTTCCTGATTGTCTTCACAGGATCCTTGAGCCACATTCTGTACGTGGGACCGTGCAGTGGGAGCAATGATTGTCTGGATTTTGTGTTTCAAATACTGTAGTCATGTGGAGTGTGTTTGTGAGATCCCATGCGTGTGTGCGTTTGTGCATGTGCGTGTTGAAGGCAGACGGTGTTCTGTGTATTTGTTGTCAGGTTCACGTAAAAGTTTTTAACAGGTAGCAGATTAACATTTCGGGCAAGAAAGGGTTAATGCAAAAGCGCAGTTGCTGGCAGGTATTTATGGCTGCTGCCCAGTAAGCTGGCAGCTGTAGCTGCTGCCGCTGCTGCCGAGCAAGCCATCGTTTGTAGCTGCGCAAAGCGGGTGAGCATTTGGTACCCACGATCAAAAGAAGCTGCCCTCAGATTCAGTTCACAGTACTCCACCGGTGGAACGACCAGGATGGACACCGGAGCCGTGGAGTGAAGAAAAAATAACCCACCAAAAAACCTCTCGAGCTACTGAAGTACTGGGCAGTCTGTAGAGACACCACAAACAAAGCCTTAAGAGGCCTGCAGTATACTGGGCACAGGGGAGGAGTCCTGCTTAGGGTGTTTAAGGTAACCTGGGGGTGAATCCAAGACTTGGAAGTACAGACAGATCGGTTGAAACAAGAACTGTTGACTGAAAGAGAGCAGCAGCATCAGGGTGGCAGAGGAAAAAAAAAAGAGTCCTGACGTAGCAAACTCCTTGACTGTTAACACTGTGCAGTTTACTTCTGCAGCTGCTTCACATTCCTTTTCCATCAGAATGTCTCTGCTTTAAGGAATCACTTTTACCTGTCTTACTTCTCAAGAACTGATGACATGGGGAAGGGGGTATATTTGTGTCCTCCTACCTACAGGTCCATGATGGCTGCCTGCAAGGTTTGTCAAGCGTTGCTGGGCAGATGAGTGGAAGAACCTGATACCTCAGCTATAAGAGCTGACCATGAATACCCTGAGCAGAGACAGAGGAAAATGAATGATTGCAAAACATCACTTGGGGGCAACTGAAAAGTAACAGCTTGAATATGTGTGTTTGTAAAGTAGCTATTTTTAGAGGTTGTGATTTTGTGTATAAAACCACCTGTATTTACTAGACCGTTGCTAATATGAAACTACACCTTGTATTGTATGGATTTGTCACTTGTAAAACAGATGTTAGAGCATGCAAATTTGCAGCAGCTGCTA
>JANRGW010053139.1:0-14274 GCA_024733675.1 Psilopsiagon aymara
CCTTTCAGAGTAGAGTCCCCTACTACTACGGCCGCCGCTTTTTCCTGGCAGCACCAGTAGTGATCTTCTTTACCAGTACATCAGACGGTAGTTGCTGGTGGGAGTGTGGTTCCTCCTCAGCCCCCTGCGGGACAGCAAAGTGGTTCTGGGTGGGGACAACAGATTTAGGAGGAAGCCCCTTGCTTTTACCTGTCCTCTTCCTCCTTTTTTTGTTGGTCTTTTCTGTTACTATTTCCCAGCTACCTGGGGTCGCGGCCGAGCCCAGCTCATACGGCAAGTGCTCACCCAGCTTTCCCCCAGGCGTTGCAGGCATCCCTTGTCCTGGTCAGGCACTGCAGAAACAGGCATTACTTTGTGGCAAGCAGATATATGAGTTATCTACCTTTGAATAATGAGGCTTGTGCTGTACCGTCTCTGTCTCGCTGTACTTAATCGTGATATGGTTTGCTGGTCTGTGATGTTGCCTTTGGGTCGCTAATTCAACATATGCACTTAATATGGAAATCTTTGGGGATGAAACTAGATAATCTTAAGGTCCTTTCCAACCCTAGGAATTCTGTGATTCTACGATACTATTCTAAAATTCTTCTTTGCAGGCCTCTATAATCACCTTGACAGCCTTGCTCATGTATGTGTGCAATTGGTTGTTAATTTGCAATGTTTTTTTGAGAAAAAATATGGAAACTAAACAAGCAAAAGTTTATAGGTCAGCTTTAAAATAACAAGCAGAGTTGCGGAATGTATATGTCATTTATAAAGATTTATATATAGGTATTGACATTTATTATGTGTAGGACATATTTGCATATATAAAGTATATGTACTTTGCTTTCCTTGGTGTCACATAGGATGTCTACACATATACTTCTCTTTATAAGAATGAAGTCTTTTTTTGGTGGGGGCTTAGTTGCTCCTGTTGTAGGTCTCCCAATAAGGTTTTCCTGGAACATTTCCACTCCTATCTTTTGCCATTTCAATTAGTTTCCAATTCCATAGAAAAATATACCTAATCTGACCTGAATATGGAAGCTGTGTAGTTACATTTTGGTTTCTATAATGATTGCTTGCTTGAATGTTCACAGAAAGAGCATCTAAAAGAGGCCCAAGCATAGCTGGTATAAACTAAAATTTAAATTTCAATAGGCATTCATTTAAAGCTTTTTTTCTTTAAAGGCATTCATTTCTTTTGATGGCAAAGGAGTAGCTCATGATTTGTAAAGGACTGTCTGGACTTTACTGCTAATTGTAAGTCAGTGTGCAGGCACACCAGCTGAACAAGGGAAAACAAAGTCCCTAACCATACATCTTCTCTTTGCATCCCCTTCCTTGGGGCTTGCTTTATTTCCAAACCCACAAATTCTAAGCCAGGACAAATCAACTCAAACTCCTCAGTCATAATCACCTGAGGCTCTTCCAGTCTCAGCCAGCTGGGAGAAGACTGCACACAACTTTACCTTATGAGATTTTGTTTTGTACCAGCCTTCTCATTCCTTTCACAACACCATCAAAAATGCCATTACCAGGCAAATCATAGAATCGTAGACTAGTTAGGGTTGGAAATGACCTTAAACTCATCAAGTTCCAACCCCCCTGCCATGGGCACAGACACCTCCCAGTAACCATATCACCCTAGGCTATGTCCAACCTGGGCTTGAACATCACCAGAGATGGAGCATTCACAACTTCCCTGGGCAATCCATTCCAGTGCCTCACCACCCTCACAGTAAAGAATTTCTTCCTCATATCCAATCTAAACCTCTCCTATTTACATTTGAACCCATTACTCTTTGTCCTCTCACTACAGTCCCTAATGAAGAGTCCCTCCCGAGCATCCCTATAATAATAAAATAAAATAAGATAAAATAATAAAATAAAATAATAAAATAAAATAAATAACCCCTTACATGCCAAATTTGCTTCAGCCCACAACACACACCACTTTGCAATAGCTGCATGTGCCAATTTACCATGTTTTCACACATGTAACTCACATACCAGAAAAAATGAGATCACTTTAAAAAGAATCAATACTTCAAAACAGCACTTTTCATAACCTGAAAACTGCAAGGACTACTGTTGAAGGGAAGACAGAGAACTGATGGAAAATAGCAAGACCTGGAATAACCTGGAGGAATTTTTGCCTTGATTAATCAACACATCAGAACTTGTAGTGATTTTGAATTGCAGGAGTTTGGGATTTTTTTTAAAGATTACTAGTATTACCAGTGTATAATCATAAAGTATATCAAGATATGTATATATTTTTGTATATATATTATATACATTATATAAATATATAAAGTATTACTAGTATATATTTGTAATTCTACGTATGTTCAACTTGCCACACTAAAGAAGAAAAATGAACTTAAGACTGCATGTTCTCTGGATATTATCAAAGAGGAGAAAATAATGGAAATGCATATATATGCATATGCATATACATGTATATACACATATACGTGTGTTTATAGATATGAAATTTTTGGGCTATGCAGAGTATTGAAATGTAAGTATAAGCACTTTCATTTGCATGGACATGTGAACCACTCACGGTGTTTCTTTTTGCAAACTGTCAGGGAAAACCTTTTTCCTGAAGCTTTGCTTTCTTCCTGGGAAGGGGTAACCTGCTGCAGTATTTTGAAAATACTTGATGGATCATGTGAGTTGTTCTAGAGAAGAGCTCTGCTGTTCATCAGTTAGATGGCAATATACAGCCTACACAAATCAAATTCACTCAGAGTTTTATTCGCTTCTGTAGCAGCTGAACAAATATCACAGAGATTGAACTTGTGCTACCATAACCGGTACTCTAATTCTCCCAACAAACCAGTTTCATTAAGCCAGAAGGTCAGAACGGAACGAGTTTATGACGGTGTGCTACAAGCATGTTGTAAATAAAAGCTGAAAGCTTTCACAGTGGGTAAACTGCAATGGAGGATTTTGTGATGCTCTACTGCCAGTACAGCATGTAAAATCTTGACACCGTTCTGCTTAGCAGCAGCAGCTGTTTGTTACTATAAGAGGTAAAAACCCCCACAGACAAAAAAAAACCCCTCTTAAAAAAAACCCAAAACTCTGAAAATTCAAGAAAATATGTCAGATAAAAAACTTAAACCCAGAAAAAAATATTAAGCCAACTAATAAAATTAGGCTGTACTTGCAAATAGATAACTAGTTACAAGGGGAGCTACCCTGTGCTGCCATAAAACATACATTCAAGCCCCAAATCTTTTGAAAACTCTGACTAAATCAGGTCTTCCATTTCAGTCTGAAATCTTGAAGGTGTTTAGCCCTTTTTCCTTCACCCTCCTCTCCACTTCTTTCTCTTCATCTATGTGTCTGATTTTTAAGTCCTGTTGAGAAATGCTTTCTGGAGTGTTTAACAGCAGGGGAAATGGAGATGATGCAGCTCACATGTGCCTCCCAAAGTGAAGATGGAAGGAGAAAGCTCTGCAGTTGACACCAGCCCTTAATAGAGTCTCAATTGTCCTGCACTATCAGTGAGATGGGACCTGAAGACTTTAAAAAAAAAATAAAAGAAATAAAAGGGAAAAAAAAATTACTTCTGCCCCTGCCCTCTCTCCACCTCTCTGCTTGGTGGAAGGAAAAGGACTGTTGCTCTCCATTGGACATGTTTGGAGGAGGAGCAAGGAGATCAATTGGTATATAACTACAATACAGTGTTAATCCTATCTGTGACATTTCCAATAAGCAGGTCTCCTAGGTATCAGGTTAGTTTTATAGGCATAATAACTTTTCACAGCATTAATATAATATAGTACTTGAAATATAGCCTATGCCTGAGATGGTGGCTTAGCAGAATCTCAGTAACCCGTATATTCTCTGTCAGTAAATTTAACCTCTCCTGGAAAACTTGTTAAGGCAAAACTATTGGACCTAAGTGTTTTGCAAATGAGAGTGTGAGCAGTTTAGAGTAGGTGGCCTATTGGTTTAAACGGGAGCACAGTTAGGTACTGATGGCAGATTAAGGGCATATTTTGGCAAAGCAAGAAGAAAAGTAGATAAGGAAAATAAGAAAATGTAGTAAAATAAGCTGTGAAGCAGACTATTTCCTATTGTACTATTTTACTAATAGCATTGACTTCACCAGCAATTTTTTACATGCTCTTCCTGGCAAATATGGTGCACATAGTGGATTCAAAGTCAAAACCACATAGGTTTCAAAACAAAGCAGGAGGTGAGTACATGCTATATGAGAGCATGGCCCTGCCTTGTCCCTTTGCAGGGGTAGGTTTTGGACGTCAGCAGAGTGAGGTACAGGACAAAGGGGTAGAAGTTTTGCAAACTTCTGAACAAGGAGTACTCACATGAGTTTGTGTAGCAGAGACTGAATGTCTGGGGAAGAGCTTGCTGCAGTTAAAATTTTAATGAAAATTGAAAGCTTAAGTGCCACCATTTTCCTTATCACTTTTTCCCTAAAATGATTTATTGACCACTTATACATGATACATTCTCTTGTCATGAATAACACACTACGTATTTATTTTCATGAATAATGACTACCATTTTAATTGATAGTTTCAGAGGAGTAGATTTATTTCTACAATGGATAAAACTGCTCTCAATATACAGCCTATATAAATTATTTTAGTACGTATTCCAGTTTTACTTTTGCAACCCAGTATGTTCCTAATCTTAACAAAAATCAATCAAATAAGATCTAATACCTCACTATCCAGCAGCTTCTGTAAAGTATACTAGGACATTTTTCTGTCATGTTTTTAAAATTTGTGTTAAATGGTGTTGCCAGGAGCTTTCACTGAACCAAGGAGCTTTTGACTTGGCTGATATATCTGTCTGTAAGATGTCTGTTTCATTCCATGTTAGCCTATTTGTCTTTTACTGACAACCTACCTGTATAAATATGACATCTCAATTACTTTTCTCAAACATATCATCTCAATTACACTACCCTTTTTTAGGTAGTAATTTAAAATTCAGCCATGTTAATAATCATATACTGATTCCTGCAATGCATGTGTTTGCATGAGCAGATGATACATTTTGCATTCATTCCTGAATGTGACATCAAACACAGAGAGTCAAGTCTATGAAGGATTCTCTTAGTGAAGGTGATCACAGTTCAGAACTGAAATCCCCATTACTTGCAAATGATCTCATTCTGATATTAATGTTCAAGTCAGCACATGCTGTGTGCTCACAAATATGCCTCAGCTGTGCACTGCAGAACTACAGAACTGTTAAAGGAATTTTTAAGTTCCTGCCTCTAGCATAAAACCCCAAAGCTGCTGTGAATCATTTCAAAATATAATGAAAATGTTATGGAGCATGCACTACCTAGCTTCATTAAAAACAAGCAAACAAAACCCCAACAAACAGGAATTCCTGAACACATGGCATTGCAAAGCATTGACCTAAATGTCTTCACAATACATTCACCTAACAGTAATTTTAGAGAGCTATTATTTGCTTTTCAAAGTCAGGAACGATACAGTTCTCTCTTCCTCTTTAATAAGGATTTCCTTATTGTAGTCTGAATAGAATCATCTAAGGCATTACTTCAATCCCTATGTAAACATTTACATAAGGGATTTTACATCCACTCAGAAATCCCAGAATGATGCACCAGTATTAGAAAGTTTTGACAGTGGCATTTTAATACTTTTCAGTACTCTAAGAGATTGGTGATAGGAACACTGCCAGATATAATGGATAGAGGACAGAGGAAAGAGCTTGTGAATGCACTGTAAATGAAATGATCCATATGTGAGCTCCCAAGAATGAATTTGAAAATGTGACATGGGTTTTGGCTATGTTAGATTAGTAGAATCCACATAAGAGAAAAATATATTTGGGTGGGTGCCTTGTCCTGAGTAAGATACTTCACCATCTACTACATCAGTTCATTAAATTCTAAATTGAAATATTATTTGGAGCCAGATTCTGCTTCATATTTCTATTCATAAAACACTCTGAATGTTTTTAGTTGAAAGACAGGGTGATAGGGTAGATTGTTAGTAATATGATGTATCAAGAGGTTTTAATCACAGGAGGTATTGCTTACAGACCTGGCATTCATGCCAGATGTATTGTGTAATGCATATACAGCAATTCAGCATTTACTGTACTTTATTTATAATGTTCTCTCTGCTTTTATATATATTTTCTTAGTTGAAGCTACGGTATTTGAAAGAAAATGGAAATACAAAACTATATGAGAATTTGAATAGCTTTTATCTATGTCTGAAGTAAAATGCAAATAATTTTCTTACTCTAAAATAAATAAGCCATTTTCTTGACAAAACAGAGGCGTAATTGCTAGAAACTGTGGTTTTCTATTTTGTTATTTGAGTTATGAAATCAAGGTATGTTTTAATAAAATACTGCAGTCAATTAAATTCAGCTGTTAAGCTAAAGCAAAGTCTGATGAAAGTTGATCAAAGACACCACTCACTGCAGGGAGGCAAGTAGAGCAATAAAGAATTAAACCTAAAGCTACATAGTACTTTTTGTCAGGTAGCAGCAAAGTAATTTGCATTATTCATTTCACCCTGGGAAAAAAAAAAAAAAACCAAAACCACACACCAAACCGCCCAAAACCAACACATGAATAGATTGAAAGGACTAGATGGAATCTAGGCAGAAAATAAGGCACAGGGAAATTAAGGGAAGCAAAGAAATCAAAATCAAAGTTAACAATGCTACCTAGGTGAGTAAAAGAAATACAAAGGAGTTCTAGAAATATCTAGAGAGAATAGAAAAAGACCACTGAAAAATAACAAAGGGACTGTATAAGTGAAGACTTCAAGATGGATGAAAAATGTTCAAAACTACTCTTTCTTAATTTTCAATAGAAAGGGAAATGATAAAAGTGGAGAATATTATGTAGGAAGATAGAAAACTCTTACAAGCGATGGGCCAGAATTGTGCTTAACTTTGCACACAAGAGCCCTATTTTCTCTCTTCTTTCTCATGTTGAATAATGCTTAGATTGCGAGTAGCCCCCAGCTATTCAACAAAATGGAAAAAAAGGAAGTGCCAGATAACATAAGGATGGCACACGGAGTTACAAAGCATAGTGCAAGCGCGCAGCTCTGAGAGTATCCTGCAAAATCCCTGCAAAATCTCTTACTAAAGTGTTCTATGGGGATATAAAAAATGTTATCTGAAATTAGTATCTGTGCAAATTAAATTACGTTTTTCCTTAGTTCAAGGCCATTGTGTTGGAAATAAAAGATGGCTATTGTAGTGTTTGATGTCTTTCATAATGCATGCTACCAATGTAGCACCATGATAAAACACACAGGGCATGCTTTAGGGTATTAATGAGAGCCAAATGAGGCACAGTCCATGCATTCATTTAGATCTTACTCAGCACACACTTAACTTATATTTCTATTTAAACAAGTAAATATATTGCAAAAGAGTATCTTATAACAAGGATGTGTATGAATACATCCTCACTCCCATACATTTTGTTCTACAGAATCTCTCCGCGTTTTGTTGGGTTTTTTTAAGTACTTCGTGAGGTCCTGTCTATTAATCAGAAATTATCTTATTGGAACAGAAGTGACGTTATAGAAGGAAAGCATAAAGGTATTACTTGGAGTTGAATGACCTGCCCCAGGGATAACCAATTAGAATTTTTTACTAAAATAGTTTCAATTGGAAATGCCATTACTGCCTAATTGACACACATGGAGGAGAATATAAAATCTGCCTAAAGTATAAAGTGTTTTGACATTCTTGTAACACTCGAATAGGGGATTTTTGAATCAATAGGGTTTTTCTTTTTAAAATGTTTTCTGAAAATAAAAATATTCAAATATGAGTAAAAAGTGCACAAAAGTTAAATTTCAAACAAAATGTTTCATTTTTATCTAACAAGAACGCTTGAGTGTCCTGAAACATTCTTTTTCTAATATAATTTAATGTAAGATTTGTACATCTTGGGTTTTCAATTAAGTTTGTAATGGGAAAAGAAAATCCATGTACTCTCTCATGGAATAAAAAAATGAGTTAGCATAAAACTCTGTTTTTGTGTTATGTGTCTAAGGCCATTGAGTAAAGAAATTAAAAAGACAATGAAGCTGATACTCGTCATCATTAATGAAAATTACACTGCTCAATTAAAGAAAACAATAAAAAACCTATAGAATAAGGATGCCTTTATTTTTGTACTCTCCTTGCTTCTTCAATCTTCAGTCAATTGGAGAAACTTTGTATTATGAGAAGAGATCTTTTTTTGCACAAGACGTTTAGGAAAAACTCTACTACTACTACTGCATGCATACACAGATGGATAGACAGAGATATATACAAAGTTCACACAAATCTTCCAGAGTCCAGTACTCTCTGACCAGGTTCTTTTAGATATTCCACATGTGGAGTGTAATGTTTAATCTCAAATTTACTTGTTTAAAGATGTTTGATATTACATGGGTTTTTTTTGATTTATCAGAATGATACAAAACATACTGAAATCACAATACAAACGTAAGTTACACTTAGTAAAACACGAATTGCAATAAAATTGCAATTGAAATACCAAAGTGATCTCCATTGCCAGTCTCTGTAATGTGCTCACTGTGGTGATGGTGGGTGTCCCCAGGCACTGGGAAGAAAGATGCAGGTTGAAGGAGCTCAAGCCCACTGCTCTCTTTGAAATTCTTATGTTAAATTGTTCAGTTTTATACTGTGTGGAACTGATCCACATATGCACTCCCTCCTCTTTCCCTTTCTTCCTCCCCCGGTGGTCTGGCTAACTCAGGGATAGATCTGCATTCCTGATGAACTCGGGGAGAAACATTTACACCACCATTTGACCCACTCAACCCCTGATAGCTGTTTACCAGAAACAAAAGAACACTCTCTGTTCCCCTTTGTATTGAGATCAGGTCAATTTTCTTTGCAACAACTGTCATTAGTCACACCCTACATTATTCCCTGATTTTCTTTGGCACAATGCCCTTGCTCATCTCCTTTGAGCCCCCTCCTATTGAAGGGGTTTATTGGTCAAAGTAAAAAAACTTGAAAGATCTTTTGACCGTTTCTTGGACTCCAAGTCCAGATCTGTGTGACTTCCAAAGGTGAAGATATAAGACAGTATCAAGTAGTCCATTCTTTGCTTTCTTTTGATTGTAGGAGCAGCCGTTTGTTTTACTCTATCCTAAAAGACACATGGGTTAAAGGTCTCTAATTCATGCTACACTCTGCATGGAGACTGCGGCAAAAGGGGGACTATGAGACAAGGGGAGTGCAAGATTGCAGACTGGAATGCATAAACCTTTAGAATCAATTTTAAGTAATATTAAGTTTGATAGCTTTGTAACAGTAGTAATGGAGAATTACTGAGATGCATGATATACAGGAAAAAATACAGAGTACAGCTAGACAACATACTGAGAATTCTTGTATAATATAAATTGCTGCAGCTGACGTAGTTTAGGCCTTTATGACCTCAGTGGAAAATGAGTTTAAGAAAAACAGGCTAGAAGAACAGGACTTAAAGATGGGGAGTATCTGGAATGGCAGGAGCCCAGGATGGGCTGCAGTTAAACTAACTGATAAGCAGGAGGACAGGATGATTGTTATGTCTATGGTGCTAACAAACTGATTAAGCTAGTATAAGCATCTACTGCTTGTGCTTCAAAGGCTGCCAGCAGTGATGAAGACTGCTGGAAGAAGTAAAGGACCCTGAAAGACCACTACCACATTTTTGTACACATGCGGGGAACTTTCTGGAAAATCATGTAAACTATACTTAGCCTCATGAATACGTATGTATGCTCTGTAGCTGTATAAGGACTGCTTGTGCAGCAGCAGTACGGGGACACACGTTAGGAGGAGCTATCCCCCGTGTCCCCCGGTGTCACAATAAAGAATACCTGCTTGTCAACTTGAAAACTTTGTTGGCAAGTTTGTTCCTGGAGTTTTCTCTGAATCAACTAGTTGAAGAGTTTTAGCTATTGTCTTGTCTTTATTTTTTTTATTTATACTGATTTGCATGTATGCTTAAAAAATACAAACATTTAAAGAAAAATTTGTTTATAGTCTGCCTATATCTGTTTATGCTGTAGATTGAAAGTACTCTTAGCTGCAAATAAGAGGCATGCAACATATCTACCACAGCTGAACAGATTCAAGCACATATGAAGCATGGTAATTCGATATAGCTATTAAATAGTATATATGAGGAAGATCGTAGAGAAAATTAACATTTGTTATTGACAGGTCATAAAATTGTGCTTCGAATGAGAATATGCACTTTCTGTCCAAAATTTGGGACTGATCCTGACCCGATTTCCTTTATGTAATCTTTATGCGAATAAAGATTTCACATACACAGGGTGTATTAAAATGTGGAATTGATAAAAATGAAACCTAAATAAAACAGGTACTGATTTTGACATGTTTATGCATAAAAAAAGTAGAAAAAGGTGTAAGTAGTTAGCAAAAAAAAAAAAAAAAAAGGGGCAAAAAAGTGTTGTTGGATTTCCTGCATTTACAGGTCATAGAACTTCATCAAATGAGTCTTGCAACTGGACAACAGCTCAGCACAGACTATGGATTATGCCTCGATTTAAACTGTTAGAAATGAAGAATGTGCATGCTCTGATGCAAATAATTCAAGGGTTCTTGCCTCTTCTGGTAAAAACACCCAAGCTTTTTATTTTTAAACTTCTAGTCATTAAATTTTGTTATAATATGAAGCCTACTACTATTAAAAAAATTATTCCCATTTAGGGCCCTGCAGATCAGGAGCAATTCATCTGGATTTCTCCTCTGCGTTAACCAAAAGAATCAGTCTAAAATGAATGTTCCATATATGAGTAGTACTCATAACTTTTTTCTGAACTCTTTCCAGTATGTCAACACTCTTTCTAAGTAGAGCATAAAGACTTTAAATTTGAGCAATGTAATTTGTCTCCAAAGGTAACAGACTAAGAAATTAGTACTAGTCAATAAATGAGGAAGTGTTTATATTAGGGATGTCAGGCACGTGACATGCTTTCAGAGAGGAGGATGCAATTAGATACTGTCAGAGGAAAAAAAAGAAAACCAATCTAAAATGCATTCTGATATCTCCACAATTTGATACGTAACCCATGGTACCAAATGAGGCTCTTCCAACTGACTTAAACAGCTTTGGATTAGGCCTTAAGTGGTTCAAGATGTTTTTGTAAAGCTAGGGAAACAACTAAGGACTTTTTCAATTTCTGGTGAAACAAGCATTTTGCATTCTGGTTTTCACTGCTTGTGAAACCCTGAAGGCAGGAAACAAGAATGATGAAATGATTAAAAGTCAAAAATGTTTCAGGGATCCTAAAAGAGCCTGATGCTTGCATTTTAAAAAGAAGAAGGCTTAAGAGATGCACAGCTACTTTGTAAATTTCTTTCAGGAACTAATATATCATCCTACAGTTTCTCTAGGAATAACCTCTCCTCAACCTATTAGAATACAAGATATACAGAAATGAAATGATGTGATGTGTGCTCTAATTCACAACCACTCTTCTTTTTATGAGAAAATTACTTTTCTGAAGAAAGGGACACTTTTTTTTTTTTTTAAACTCAGCTCAGAGCTTTGCAATTGAGTTCAGTAGGAGAGAAGTATTTCCAAATTATAAGGATTAGTTTCTTTAAACTCTGGGTATCAGTACTCCTACAGTATAGAAAGAAAAGAAGACCTTGGGTGAATTAGGGAATTATGAAGCATCTTTGCTCTTCCTTGTCTCTGTCCGTGGTAGAGAGTAGAGCTGAAATCTTAGTCCCAAAGAAGGGTATGACAGAATTCCTTTTGAATTCAGTAGTATTGAGTTTTTCATTAACATTTATCATTTTTTTTTTTTTTCCCTGAGCAGTTCAACAATGGCAAAATAGTTGGTGTAATTCATTGCACACACAAAATATGCATATAGAGCTCTCGGCAGAACAAGCTCTTGCATTACATAAAAGCCACATAAGTCATATAATGCAGTAAGGAATGTTCAGCACATGTGCATGTATACATCATCACATATACCCCTTGTGGGTATCCAAAATTACGGGACGTTCTGGTGAGGAAAAAGCCTAAAGCCAGAAATTTAACATCTCATTTGTTGACTCATTATTACTTATTTCCATTACATATGAATATATGCTCAAAAGTTCACCATTTTTATTCATCATAAATTGTGCCTTCTTATTTTCTCTATTTTTATTGATCGTCCCATTAAGAGAGTAAGTTGTGTAAGTACCTACAAGTTATATCAATCCCATATAAAAGTTATTCTCAGCTGTTCATCTCAGGTACTAGATGCATGTATGTCTACCTATGCGTACATAAAGATATATAGATATAAAATATATACCAATCTTAAAGAACATCTCCCAGCAGTCATAAATAAAGCAAAAGATATTGCTGCAAGATCAGCTGACATGGAGAAACGCACCTTAATTTTACCTAATTATCATGAGCAGACCCTTGCAATTCTCCTTTTTCATCGTCTTCACCACTCTCCAGAAAGAAGTCAAAGCCTGTTGTTTTAATAATGCTCCATAGTGCTGAGCAGCATTACATTAGAAGGGGTTTATAGGTGGGAACAATGTAGCTATTTCTAAGGAAAATGCTCCTGCTTCCACAAAAATAGAATCAAATTCATACAATTTCAAGTACGCCCAGCAGTGTCTCAGCAGATACTTAGTTCCATTTTCATTGTATAGCCTCTTATTCATAAATCTTAACTTTTCAACAGTTTCTTGATAGTCTTCCTGTGTTGGGATCAAGTCTTTTCTTCCTCCTTTCATTTTAACATTGTTTGAGTACAGTATGTTTTGCTGGTTTTGAACAGGTGACCTGGAAAACCAGTGAAAATGTCTTGGGCTTATATATGGTTCTCTCCTGTTTTTGTGGAAACTGAGAAGAAGACTGAGTAGCTTTACATTCAGGTAAAATAAGATTCAACACAAATACATTAAAACAGCATTTGCCTGAAGTGGTTTTTATATATTTATTTAAAGGTTGTAGAGATCAACTGAATTTCTGTGTCCAAACCAAAATGCAGTTAAATATATAGGTTTTCACTGATGCACGTTAATTCTTTGGCTGAAGAGCCTGAAGAATACAGTGAGATACAGTCCCTTTTAACAAGATACACTTTGCAGGATTGTCCTTAGCAAACACTTCAAATAGTACTTGACAAAGGCTACTATTTTGTAACTAATGATTTTATTTAGTCTGAAAATATTAATAAGTGCATAGTGATAAGTGATATCATTTATGAGGCCTTAAAATAAGTTGGGTCCTTTAAACACTTCCATATCTTTCCTTTTTGAACAGATATAAGTCATGTATACTGTAGAGGATCTTTTGCAACCTCCCTTTACTGATACCCCTTAATGAGGGAGCACCTTTTTTTGCGTAACAATGGCTTGCATGAAATAGCCTGAGTGCATAAAACCTCAAGCTTTAGGGACTGAGGAAGGGAAATCAAGGAAGTAGTAGAGATGAAAAGTCAAATAACACCATCTCAGAATTGATTTGCCACTGCCTTGCACACAAAGTGGCTGTGTAGAATGGTCTGCTAAACTTCTGCATTGCTTTCACTCTGAAAGTATAAATGAGTTTGTAGGTACAAGGCATTCACGCTATTTTTTTCTGCAGTATCCATCATTTCCCTACACTAATTCCTTGCTACCTCTCAGTCCACATGTGACCCAGAGAAGGAGCTCTGCCTTCCTCTCAAGCTTGCATGGCGTGTGTTTGCAGTATCTTTGATCACTACACATCTAGCCCTTCACACGCATACCTCAGGGTATTCATCTGGACCTGCGCTATGAAATTTTTGTGTTTAAAGAATATATAACAACGAGCATAAAATCACACAAGAATATAAAACACCAGAAATTACATCACAGAGATGTACAAAGCTAAGCAAAATCTTAAACGATTCAGATAGTAGCCGCCTGATCATTAGATAGTTTGCGCAACAGCTAAATGAAATGAAACAAAGATGCAGGCAGGCAAACAGGGGAGTCCAGACAAAGCCTGACAAATCCAGGGGCCAGTGCTCTTAGCTTTACACAGAGCTGGTGGCCACACCATACTGCTTCACTTCAGTCTGTGCCAAAGCTGGCTTGGTGTGGTAGCTCTTCACAAGCAATCAAGGCTGCCCTGGAGCATCACATTTCCAACCAGCCCTTCCCTGTTGGTGAGCATGAGGTCAGGTACGGCACCTCTCCTTGTCGGCTCCTCTATTACTTGCAGAAGGAAGTTGTCTTCCACACAATCGAGGAACTTCCTGGATT
>JANRGW010053141.1:0-36593 GCA_024733675.1 Psilopsiagon aymara
GGATGGGGAATGTGGTCCCTCAAAAACAATCATACAATGCCATCTATGCATTGAATTTTTTAAATTGCACTCAATCTTACATGAATACTTCTGTCACTGCAGTACAACGACATTTTGACTCTGATAGTCTGCCTTCTGAAGGTGATGAAGTGTGGTATGATGATCCTTTGGTCCCACGGAAATGGGAAGGGCCAGTGGAACTGATAACCTGGGGGAGGGGGAATGCTTGTGTCCTCCTTCCTACAGGTTGGCAATGGTTGCCTGCAAAATTTGTCAAGCTATACCATGAGCTGAATAGAGAAGTTGAAGAATCCAGTGCTTCAGATGCAGGAGCTGAGCTTAAAGATCCTGAGCAGAATGAGACAGTGGAAGAGAAAAAGCAATGATTTGCAAAACATTGCTTAGGGGCAACTGAGAAGTCTCTATAACCAGACTGTGTTTAATGACTTAAATATGTGTGCAACATAGCTATTATTGGAGGCTACGATTTTGTCTATAAACCACCTGTATTTATTAGTCAATTGCTAATATGAAACTACACCTTGTATCCTATGGATTTGTCACTTGTAAAAGATATGTTAGAGCATGCAAATTTACAGCAGCTGGTAGAAAATGCTAAAGCAGAAGCTAGAAAGATTATAAGATGATGGTAGTGTTATAAAGCAGGTAATGGAACCAATCAAGAGGGTAGGAGAACCCCACTGGTAGGAAATTCTTTCTTTGGCTGGTCCCCCACTGCCACCACCATCTTCAATGCACTGCTGCATGCAGCAGCAGTAGTTATACTGCTAAGATGAATTTCTGTGTGCTTTGCCATTGTAACTACTTGTTACTGGGTGAGGCAGGTGAAACTCTGCGTTGACAATGAGGTGCAAGAACTGAGGTTGGACAAATGTTCCTAACATAGTCAAGGGCAAGGCTGAGTTGGCGTCTGCATTTGCCACCAAGAAGCACCTTTAGCTCTGCTGTTGGCTGCAACCCAGCAGGTGTTGAGAGGTGGGGACACATTCTATGCCAGACCTTGATTTGAGGGATGGCCTCCTCTCTTCTAAGAGGGCCATCCAGGAGGGAAGGGCAGGCCAAGCAGCCTGCAGTTGTCATGAGTTATGAACTAGTCCAAATCTCCTGTTCAAACAGGATCACCTAAAGCAGGTTTCATCACCCTCGCAGTAAAAAGATAAATGATAATAATATGATAAGTAACTATTGTATTTGAACCTACCATCTTCAAATGCTAATGTCAAGAAACTGCTCCTTTGTGATTTAAGACCCTTTAAGCAGAGAAGGGGATAAGGAAAGCCAAGGACTGTCTTTGTAAGTAACAGCATTTATCTCCAGGTTCCCAAGACTCTCAGTGTGTCTGGCCAACGCACTGGTGAAATCTTGTCTTTGGAGCCTGGACATCACTGATTTACTTTGCTTTTCCACCATGTCATCTAGAGACTTGTTGCCAGCTTGCAAAGAATGGAAGCCAAAGTATCATGAAAAACAAAGAGGGAGAGATGTGGGAACTGCAAGCTGTCCTGTTCCTGCTATGAGGACAATTAAAGAAGAAGAAGAATTACTGATAGTGCACCTGGGTCTTGATTAAGCCAGGGAATGTCTGGGTGAAAGGTTGGGCTGGGAAGCAGCCTGAGGAGTCATGTTTATAGAATGGAATTTATAGTGACTGAAAACAGTCAATGTGAAAGATGTGGTTTCTGTTTGGCTTCATAGCTCAGACCCGTATCTGTATGCTATATATTACCATGCTGGAGTGAATAAAATAGAACTAGTTGTGAAAGCTCTATGTGTGTGTTTAGCCTCTTTCTTTACAGACACCGCATTACTATACAGATGTCAAAGAGGCTGTGGAAAGCTTGGCACAATGCTAACTGTACTGTTGGAACATTCAGTCAGAAGGAAGGGGACCAGATCCTCAATTATTGCAAGGTAGCCTAAATTCAGTAGTGCTGCTCCCCTCTTGTATCCTCAGAGGACAACTCGTTCTTCCCTTCTGTGTTTGGCACATATCAGTCTGACTCCTTCTCAAGCTACATATGTGAGAAAAGAGACATTCTTTCTGATGGAGTGGAGCCCTTCCCCATGGGTTTAATCTGTCTTTCAGAAGCTGGACCTTCAAACCTAAACACTGCAGCACTTGAGCCCCTGCTCAGCACAGGGAGCTCATTTGTTGATAACACTGTCCCACTGATTTAGTGGTATTACAGTAGCTGAACTACGCCCATTATGCCCTATTCAAGTGACAGAAGAAACTGCAGCTATAACTCAAATTTACCCTTTATCCCTGAGCCCTTCTAACAATTTAACTAGCTCATCTTCCTGACACCCCCCTCACTGCCCTTCCAGGTGGTTATAAGTTGAGCAGCACATAAAGGTGCAATGCTATTTTCCTCATAAAGGAGAACTACAGTCCGGATCTATAAAAGGAGTACATATTACATATCCAAGCATGAAGAACCATAACAGAGCACCCGTGAGAGCTGAGAATGGCTTCAGAAAACAATCTATAAATCTCTGGTGTTATCTTTCTGACAGCCTCCTAATCTCTGCAGGTTGTTGTTAAGAGCTGCATTAAACTAGCCTGTCATTGATCCTAGCTCTCACTGCTTCTCAAAGAGATGCACTTCCTGTGATCAATTAGAAAAAGAGGTAACAGCTGCTTAAAAGGATCTTTACAACAGGACCCTGCAGTAACATATCTTCCCAAAATGTGTGTATCTGACATTTACATCATACCCTGTCAAAGTACAGCCAGCATCTGCACCAACAACATAATTCAGTCTTCTGAAAGAAGTAAGAAAAGCTTAGGTTCCTCATGTTGAATCATCATTCTCACCTCCGACTCCACCCCCAATAGAAGCACTTGCGTTAAAATAGCAGTTGCAATTTCTTGCCATTTACTTAGTTTTGAGTTACTTTTAGATAAGGTTCGGATAGGAAGTAACCTCCTCTCAGTGACTTAAAGGGGAAACAGAATGTGAACCTTATGCCTCCCTGTTAAATCTTTGAGAAGCAGTCTGGCTTACTGCCTGGATGGGGCACAGAAACTTGCTACTACTAAGAAAAACATTCTAAAAGGGAAAGGATGTGGCAGTCTTTAGCAATAAGGGATTAGCTTTGATGAACAATTACATTCTGTTGCGGAAATCATGTTTCTGTACCTTCTGCAGCTACTGCAGAAGTCAAAATTCATTTTATTTTTTTACCCCATTGCAGCCATGGTAAATTCCTATTGTGCAGATGAACTTAAAGTCATTTAGTACCTGCCTAGCCCAAGGAGGCTACTCTCCAAGGAAGATGATCAGCTCCCTGATTTCTCTAAAGGAACATGAATGTGGGATGGTGTCGTCGTTTAAGCTCAGATAGCTATCCAGAAGCACGCAGCTGTTAGCTCACTCCTTCCCCTTCCTCTCCTCACTCCCAGAAGGATGCGAAGGAGAATCAAAAGAATGTAACTCCATGGGTTGAGATAAGAACAGTCCAATAACTAAGGTATAACACAAAACCACTGCTGCTACCACCAATAATAATGAGGGAAATAACAAGGGAAGAGAATACAACTGCAGTGTTGAACAGGGCTCTGTAAGCATAGGCCAAGCCTCAGCATGTTGCCATGATTTGTCCCTCTCTGATATGACCAGAATGACAGCGCACCTCATATAAGTGTTTTACTAATTTTTCTGGATTTTGCACTTGTTCAGTGGTGAAATTCCAAAGCACAGGAGGGTCCCACTGGCCTAGACACTTGCCCATACTATCCCACACACCCTGCCACTCATGACTCTCCAGCCTCAGGGAAAATCTCTTGGTCCTCCTACATTGCTGTCTAACCCCAGACAAGGCCCAAACCCAACTCTGAAGAACTCTCAGGACCAGACAAAATGGTCATGGGTAAAATGCACTCTACCTGTGCCAACATGATGATCCTCATCACAATCAGAAAACAGGTTTCAAGGGTACCTAAAGGCCATCCAGAGCCTTCAGAACTCTCTAACGATGCTCTAAACATTCTGGTGAGAGGGCTAGGAGAGTGGGGGAATGAATGTCTCCTTCACAGGCTGATCACTCAAGGAGGGGAAAAAAGATGTGTAATTGCTCAGCACTTCTATTACAAACCTCCCAAAGTGTAGAGGTGTTGACCACACTGGGAATGCAAGCCAGATCAGGTTCATGATCAATGATTCTATTATATTACAAGTTATTATCATAAAGTACAATGAAACAAGAACCTTAGCCCAAGGCCCCTAGCCGATAAACACTAACACAGCAAATACCACCTGTAAGTAAGGTACGACATGCTGAAACTGTGAGACCAAGAGCAACAACTTTGAGAGCCAATAAATCAGCATTGCGACAAGTGACTGTTAATCTGAAACAATGAATGCTTATCGTAAATACGATTAGACACACTCTGGTCAGATCTGTTGCTATCTAAACCCTTGGTGCCCCATGTCGGGTGCCAAAAAGTACTGTCATGGTTTAAGCTCAGCCAGCAATCCAGGACTACACAGCTGCTCACTTACTCCCCCACCCTTCTTCCTCCCTCTCCCAGAGGGTTGGGGAGGAGAATCAAAAGTATGTAACTCCCACTGGTTGAGAACAGTCCAGTAACTAAGGTATAACACAAACCACTGCTGCTACCACAAATAATAATAATGATAAGGGAAATAACAAGGGAAGAGAATACAACTGCTCACCACCTGCCAACTGATACCCAGCCTGACCCAGCAGTGATCTAGCCCTTCTGAGTAACTGTCCTCAGTTTATATACTGGGCATGATGTGCTGTGGTTTGGAATACCTCTTTGGCTAATTTGGGTCAGGTGTCCTGTCTCTGCTTCCTCCTGGCTTTCCCTCCTCCCTGGCAGAGCATGAGACTCAGGAAGTCCTTGGTCAGAGTAAACATTACTGAGCAGCAACTAAAAACATCAGTGCTACCAGCGCTGTTCCCAGGACAAAAGTCAAAAACACATCACTGCACCAGCTACTAAGGAGGAGAAAAAAGACTGCTACTGCTGAACCCAGGATAGATGGAGAAAAGAATATGGAGAGGAAGATGAGTAATGCTATATCCTGTTGTATGGTGTAGTGAATGTTATTTTATGTTGGGTTTTTTGCCTCCAGAATAGTTTGTAGCACAAATACCGAGACTGGACTTTCATGCGCCATTTCTTTCTTTTTCAAACCTTCTTTTATGTTTAAAAAGAGCTTGGCCTTTAGCCTACTACACTTTTTTGATACTTGGAGTAGTCTGTCACCTATACAAGGAAATACAGTGGAAGAAGAAGATTATCTTTGAAATGAAAATATATATTCTCCACACTGATTGAACTATGTCAAGATAAAGCATCACAAATTCTCCTGGTCCAGTTTTCCATTTCACATCTTCGTAGCCACTGACACTCTGACAAAGAAAGCCAATTTTGGTATGACTTAGCTTTTAGAAGTTTTAAGATGAGATATTCTAAGATTGCAATAAAAGGGTGGATCTGTTTCAGTGTGCACTTGCAACACTCCATATAATTAGCAGGCTAAGCGGTAGAGCTGTATTTAGCTCACTAGCTCTTAAATGGAGTTACTTTCATTTGTTTACTAAATGTCTCTACCCACTAAAGGCTAATGAACTAGTAATGGATCTGTCAGAAAATGGAAAAGATAAATACCTCTAAATGTTGCTATTATAGCCTAAGAATGTGGCTATTATTGTTCCCTTAACTCATGATCTTCATAAGAAGGAAGGCAGCAGGAGATTTGGTATTCAATGGGTGTAAGGAACCATGAGCTTAATTTATGTACTGATGGAGTGGAAGGGGGGAGAGTAGCAACCCTCAGGAAACAATAAAATAAACCAGCATATTCTTCCTGCATATTTCTGTTAACAGCTTTTCCATCTTCAGTTTCTTGTTCTTGTGTAAAGTATATTAATCTTCCCATTTTTTATTTATACTATATAAAGCCTTAAAGTCTGAACCTATAGCAGTGTCCTACTGCATTTTGATATTGCAGTTGCACAGAATCTAAGGTCTTTAAAAACTTATGACAGTGATTGTTACTGGTCTCCAGATGGTGAAGAGATGCAGGAGAAGGGAAGGATGAATCTCCTTTTCTAACATAAAGCCATGTATTTAAAAAAGCTCCCACCTGGGTTACGGGACTTGCAAGGAGCAAAGCCTAGGCCATCCTCAGTGGCTCTGTATTTCACAGAATAGAGTATATTTGGTTGGAAGTGACCATTAAGGATCATTGAGTCCAACCCCCTGCTCCTGCATGACTACCTAAAACTAAACTCTAGAATGTTGTCCAGCTGCTCAGCAGTTGCCAAACAGCTGCATCTGGGTGCCCAGGGGCCACACAAAGTTGCCCAGCAAGGGCAGAACTTTGTCTGTTGTCCAGGACAGGAACTAAGATGTATGTGATGGTGGCCCCAAGTTGGCTATGGAGAGCACTGCATTGCCCAACATCCTCATTAGGTTGCTGTAGCAGCTACAGGATGTTGCCTGGGTAGAACCTGGTTGCTGAGCACCCTGCGCCTGTGGCAATGCTCTCCTGGTTCTATGTCACGGACACCGCGGATGTGCAATGCCTGGCAGTGCTGCCACTGAGCCTGTCAGAACAGCAGTTTGGGCATCCCCAAACTCCCAGAGCACACTCAGCCAGCTTTAACTGGGAGTGTAGGACTAAAAACCAGGTATTTCTCCTAATCTCCTCCATATTTCTTATCATCCAAATGTACTCAAAATAAGTGGTCAGAGACTTCACCTTTTGTGACAGTCTAGACAAGACAGAGGGGAAAAAACACCTGGATGTAATTGTACCTAATTGGCTATCAAATGCAGCAGAATATCTAATAGTAGGGCGTTTTCTTAAGGGGGGGGGAGTGAGGCAGACAGGGGAAGACATTAGATCCACTGTACCAAGTGATGAAGGGGTAGTTCACTAACACACTGCCTGAGTTAAAGTCAGTATCGTGGAAGGAAGAAATGAAGTGCATGGTTGGTGGGACTTACTTTCATGACTGTGCAGTGTAGATATAACTAAACTGACTTGTCTCAGGTTGCTTAGGATGTCAGCAATAGGTTCCTGAGAAAGCACCTATTTTTCCAGCCTACATCGTTGGTCATATTTAACCAATTAGGATAACACCCTCCTCCATCTCTTTCCCTTCCAAGCCTATCCTTTCTAGAAAATCTATAATATACCAGGTTTAAAGGAAAATAGATCTGTTGTGAACCTAACCTCACTAAAATGTTGTGAAGCTGCCTAGAAAAATTATTAGGAGAAAATGCTATTCACTTGAACACAAATGGTCCTATAACTGTTGAGGCATGAACAATACAGCTTGAAAGTGTTTTGGATACAGCTGTCATGCTCTCCTTCACTTTCAAGGGAACCTTGAATAAGCTCAGCAATTGCAGCTAATTTTCTAATCAATCCTTACCTTTGCTTAGACCACCATACAGTCTGTCCTACACATTTCTGTGGGGTGGTGCTTGCCTGAATTCAGCTCAGTGGGCAATGCTTATACTTTTCTATAAGTCAGAAAACAGATCAAATGTCAAAGTAAATTATACTTCACTTCCTTGCAATGCATCAGTTGAAACAAAAGGCCAGTCAGGTGTTAAACTTGGGGTATAAAGGAGAAATGCAGCATTCAGAGTAGTGAACAAATAATAGAAGTACTTTCAGGCTGATTTAAACTTAGAGAAATTTCCATATGAAGAATGTGAAGAAACACAGGGTCAAGAGCTGCCTGACAATCACTTAGAACAAAGCTTCTGTGCATGTCCGTGCTATGCTAGTACAAGCAGATCAACATTTACACATTGAGTAAGCGGTACTATTAATACATTAATGATAGAAGTAAATCATTCTTGTCTTTAAAAATAATGATGAAATTCCATAATATTCTCATGTTGAAAGGGTTCTTCTGTCTGACTCCTAATACCTCTGTCCGACTCCTAATGCCTCTGTCCTTTAGGGACAATGTTCCTTTAAATATGTAGAAACCTATACAGTAAAATTTTAGCATTTTTTGCCTTAGTCTCTTATTATTCCTTCTTTATATAGTTTAATTTTTCTTCTTCAGTCCCCTCTGGTAGTATTGTTATGCATTTCTGAAAATATTATGAGGGGATTATATTTATGACTGTTGTTACAGTTGATCTACTGTTATTTCATTCCCTTTGCATCTGGAGGTTGGGACAGGTTTAAACTGTGCTTTGTGTCAGCATGTGTCTCTGGACAAGCATGGAGGAAGAGAAGGCTCCTGGCTCTCAACTCAGACCTTCCCATAGAATCAGAGTTGCTCTCTAGCTAGCACAGTTTGAGTTTTTAAATGATACGTTTCCAGTTTCCTCACTTACATTCGATGTGCAGATAATATGATCACAGCGCTACAGTTTTTAGGGACAAAGATAGCTGTGACTTGATTTTTTGTGAAGTCACGGGCAAAGAATCTAACCAGACCCATAGCTTTTAGGTGTGGTGTGTCCATTAGAGAAATTCCACAGTGATTTAATGACTCAAAATGGGGTAGACTTGGTTTTGTATTTAGGGGGCAGATCCCAACAATCCAAAGTCCCTGTTCTGTTGAAACTGGGCTATTGAAGGGAGAGTCACTCTTGCAGAAGAATATAGGATTGTAAAAAAGACTATTTTTATTTCCTCAGAAAATTGTAACACATGCTTTGCAGCTGTAATTGGTCTTCACCCAAATACACACACAGAGTCTGTTTAAGAGACGCTATTAAGAATGGTCATCTGGAGACCATTATGAAAATGTTCTTTACTTACTCAGCAGAGCATTGTGACTCATTCCAAACAATTAGTCCAGTGTCGCCTATAAAAACTTTCTACTATTTCTTTAAAATTGTTAGCAATAATAGTCCTTTCTGAAGCACTGTTTACTTTTAACTTGATTAAATGTAGGTTTGACAGGAGCTAAGTCATGTTACACATCACTGTGAGCTCTGTATTCCAAGCACGGAGAGCTCTGGTCCTGACACTGTGAAGTGTGTAACCCCCAGCTTGTGCAACATGTTTTAACACAGATGTTTGCAAATACAGATATTGTGCTGCACACATTTTTGTCAAGGAATTTTATGTGACTCCATTCTCCCACACTTTGATACCCCTAGAGTCAAATAACTTGCTTCTCTTTGTGTGTTTCACCTTCTCTTGGATTCATGATTGCATACCATCCCTATAGCAACCAAACAGTTGCTAACTGGGAGAAGCAATTGTCAGGAAATATTAATGCATTTGACAGTCACACTCTCCTTTTGGAAAACCAACTTACTTTCACTGCCCCTTGCTTTTCACTCTTGTCCTCCCATCTGCTCCTGGTCAAAACAAGGTGGATGGTGTGATGAGACAAATGCAACCCATGCACCAGTGGGACAGACTGTTAGCAAACCCCTATCCCAACCCTGAGTCAGAAAGGTTGTGGTCAGCCCAAGCCTTAGTCTGCCCCTGACCAAATCTCGTTTTCATCTTATATTTGAAAGTAATATGGAAAAATTTTGTCTTCACAGTATGTGACTCTTGTGTTCATATTTTAGTAGCATGTTGTCCTCTGTTTATAAAGGGTCCATGCTGTTTGCAAGTAGACCTATATGCACTTCATTTAAGAAAGTATAAAGACCCATGTGCCTGTTTAGATAGTTGGTCATTAAATGACCAATGACAGACATTGTCTCTGAAGTAATGTGGAACTTGTCAAGAGATGTCATTATTTTTTGTAAGCCTTACTTGAACAAAGTACAAATTACATTGCAGTAACACATTTAAGTTAATTTTATATGCCCAAAATTCCTTGTTATCTTCTTGTGTATGCTTTGCATATAAATCTTATTTAGCACATAAAACTACATAGTAAATAGTGAAATTATATGTATGCAGTTAATATTTTTAGCTCTAATATTTTCTAAAATAATCTTTAAGTAGAGAAATATCCAACTTATCTTGTAATAGTTTTACAAAATCACTGCTTTCTCTTCATAAAGATTCATTAAACAAACTTACATTAATTTTAAAATATCATAAAAATGGAAAGACCATGCATGCTATGGCTTCTGGAGGATGCCCCACAATTTCTTGTTTTATGGTTTTTATAGTAAACAGGCTGTTGCTTGCATAGCATGTTTAGAAGCTTTATAAATAGTTGATTCCTACCACAAGGCTTGCATGAAGAGTTTCCAAAGAAAAAAATCCCAGTAGGACAAGAAAATCCTGTCTTCACAGTCTATGGCAACGTTTACATTGTACCTCACAAAACAGCCCTGGAATGGATGTGTCAGTGTGTGCTTTTGTCAGGGGTTATTTTGGTAGGGGCTCAGAGTACAGGGGCTCGTGTGCTTATATGCATCACATACAACTCATAACTGTAGTCAGATCAGACAGTTTGCAGCCATAACTCAGAATGATTCTGCTCCTGCTATCCCAACCTGTGTTCTGAAATCCCTGATTCTTAATCCATGAAACTGCAGAACTCTAGGGATATTCAATAAAAATAGGGACATTGGGAACCCAGTGGGCCACCTGAACTGTGCTACAAGAAAACAGCAGGGTTCCTCTGATAACATGATTTTGGTTTTTAATTCACAATTCATGCTGTGGCTGGTATTCACACAGAATTCTTTCTTAACCAGTCTTCAGTCAGTGCTCAGCTAGATTGTATGGCCTTTAGATTTTACATAACAATAATTCAATTTTTTTTTTCTTATAAAAAATGGAACATTACTCAAAATTGTGTAATGGTGTAAATATTTTGTTTGGAACTGAGGGTGTGTATATAGTTTTAATAGTTGATTTCTTCTTCTTGGTATTCATTGTATTATATGCACTTAGCAAAAGTGGAAGGCATTTCATGACAGCTTGCAAAAGTGTAATGCAATCTGCATGCAGAATCAGAATAAAAATACTACGTGGACTAAAAACATTTTTCTAAGGTGCTTTCAGAAAAATTAATCTTGATGAAGAAGTTAAGCTTTGTGCACTTTGGCAAAGCCTAAGATCCTTCTGAAAGTGACTGTTATATAGGTGATTTCTTATTTCAAAATCGAGGGTTTCACTTTGAGGGATTTCTCAACATTTTTATATAGTGATCTCTTGTCATGTTGTTTTCAATAATTTTTTGTTCATTGATTTATATCCTCAAAGATACTAAGAAATGTTCAGTTTTATGTGCTAGGAAGAAGAAAAGTTCTAAGGCTTTTAGTGACTAGGTCTTCTGGCGTTTCATGTGTGAGATTGAGCACTCTGAGACCACTGAGCACTTCTTAGATGGCAGCGCAGAAGTTCCCCTTTGGCTACACAGAGGCAATGCCAACATAAATCAGACATGAAGTATCATGGCGAGTTATAACAAGCAGAATATTCATACTGGACAGGACACAGCCTAGCTTGACACAACCTCTTTCTACTGCTCTTATCGATCCTGATTGAACCACAAGGTGAGGTGGAGAGGGGAGATAGGAAGCTTGATATAACTCTGCAAGCATGTGGGACTGTGAAGCCCTGTTTTTACCCAGGTTTCAAGCTGCAGCAGTCTCGTCATGCAACATGGATTCACAGTATCTCTGCAAGAAGCTAGCACAGCTGACACGTGCAAGAGGGAAATGCCAGTCTTTAGTTTTAACTGAATCAAGATAACTAAAACTGGAGAAGCAAATGTCCTTGTACTTCCAAGGCTTCAGCATGTTAGTAAGCATTCTGCTGTGTAAGAGGTGGAAAGGAAATTTGGCTGAGGTCAACATGGTCAATGCACATGGCAGTCAGAAGCCAGTGTTGAGAGTGTATCTCACCATGGCCGTACACATTCATTAAAGAAGTATAACACCAGAAATTTCAGCCACAGGTTGCACACAGCATGAAATGGCTGAAACCGAGATTAGGAAAGATGTGGAAGCAGAAAAACATTATAGAATCACAGATTTCAACTAAGCATTTAGTATATGTCACCAGGGCAGCAAAGACTGTGACAGAGAATAGCAACATGAACAGAAGAAATCAAAACCTCCACTGCCAGTGCAAACATTACAGTTTCTCAACATGGTGCTTAGATTAATTAGCTCTGGTAAAGCAGAAATGTCTGTTTGTTGTATCTGTTTCCTCTTCTCATTATGGCGTTACATAAAAAGTTCTTGACAAGTTTTAATGAATTGTGTTCAGCAGAAACCTATTTTCCATCCGTATATGATACATGTGATGAAGAAGATCAGAACTAGTAGATCTAGTGTTAGGTGATGTTGCAACTTGAAACAGAAACTGAAAAGCATAGCTGATAAAGAGCTCTAATATACCATCTTTGAGAGAAATTACTTGTATATCATAGAGTTGTAGAATAGTTAGGGTAGGAAAGGACCTTAAGATCCTAGTTCCAACCCCATGCAAACAAGTATTCAATGCATACACATGGAACTAGGGAGGCCTTGATATAAAAGAAAATTTGAAACTGAAATGAAGTGCAGAATAATCTTGTGTAAGCTCTCTCTCCCAGAAAAGATTGCGCAGATGACCTTCCAAGATCCCTTCCCAACTGGCCCTTTTCGTGGTACTTTGAGTTGTTCTCTTGGCAGCAGTAAAGGCAAAATTCAAAATCTTAGAAGGGCAAGAATTTCTCAGTGCATGTGAGATATAAATCCTTAGCATGATTACGTCCTTAAAAGCATCTATTGCTATGCATTTGCACCTAATAATAACAATGAAGTGTAAAATTTAATCCTTATAGCAATAAAGCGTACTTTAGAATGAACAGACTATCAAGCCTAAAACCAACTAAAGAGTGAAAGTTGAACAGTACCTCACTCGTGTGGTTAAGTAGCTATAATTCCATGTAAGATTTGGGAACCATGAATTAGTCCTTTTTAAATTAGTCTAACATAGCTCATTTTGTCTTGAATATCTGAAGGAATTGTGTCATAGCATCCTCTCTAAATTTCCTAAAATGTGGAGTGCAAGGGGTAGCAAAGACGGAAAATCTTGTAGTTATTTTCTTAAAAAGTTTTCTGAACTTGGATATTCTTAGTCTGCCATAACAAGCTGTTATCAAGGGCTGGAACAGAGTATAGGTGGGAGCTACTGAGATTATCCCAGAGATTTGTGCCAAGGGCTGAACAATCCCTGACTAGCTCCTGGATTAACTGAAGCCTCATAAAACCATTGTACAATTATCTTTCCTCCGTGCTTGAGCTCTGCACAGGTGCTTTGCAGACAGAGCCAAGGACCTGGCAAGGATAGAGAACACTGTGATTAAAAGCTGTATCTTTTAAATAATGGGCAGACAGCAATTTCTATCAAACTGCTCTGTACATGAAAATCTGTCTTGCCAAACCAGACTTGGCTAATAATATGATGCTAGTTAATAATGAAAACATGTCCCAAACTTGCCTCAGACAACTACTGATTTGTTTTCATAAAAGAGGATTGTCAGTTTCTTTTAGAAATTCCTCTTTTCTATAAGCTTCTATGATACTGGTACTCAAGTGCCCATATCTCATCAGCATATGTAGGAATAATAAACAGCTATGTTGTCTCCTCTTATAGAGCTTGATTGCAAAGAACATTTTCTGTCAGGCGCTGGGAGTTGGTTTAAATATTGTGTTCCGCATCACAGTATCTTCCCAAAAGCAGTTTAATTTTGTCTAAACATTTTAATTGTGATCCTAAGGGAAGAGAAGTCATTGCCCATATTAAACATGAATCCCATTATACTAAAATGTTTATGCTTCTCAAAGACTATTTATAGATGCTTTGCTAGTGTATGAAAATGCAAAACCCCAGAGCTGAGCAATCATCTCCTGGCTCTGCTCGCCAGTCTGAACCTCAGCTTGTTTATTCAAACAGTTAGGCGAGGCATAGGAACAGTATTACTTTCAGCATTACCATGATTTCCTATAAACATTTATGTCTGGCTTGTTGAGTCAGGGCAGATGCCAGAGAGAAGGGGTATGCTCAGCAAGGAGTATAGAGATTAACATTGCAAATGGACAAGAGAACAGTGTGTGGCCGTAAGTCACAGCGGGACAAAGCCAAGCTGGAATCAAATAAATGGTAGATCTGCCACAAAATTATAGTTACAGAGAAATGAAGACATTTACTCTCATATTTTTGTCTCAGAAGTGCGCTGCACAAAGTTCTTGAACTTTGAACAAATTTTTCTGCCTGCTTGATTCAAAATACATTGAGCCAGGGTTTAAAAGGCCTGAACTAATGGCCATACAAAGTGTCCCCATGTCCCTAGAGCTCTCTGCACATTTAGGTGTCTTTTCAGTTATGGCAGCAATGATCTTTTCCTCTCCAAAAGTGGCCTTGAAAAAAATGGAGTAGCAGAACGTCCAATTTATTATGAGCAATTCCTATAGCAAACTGATTTGGTTTCCAAATGTAAGTATCTTTGTGTTAGGCACCAAGTAGTACCCTAATGCAGCTTTGGATCTCTTTCCTAGCTTCTCAGTTTTCAAAAGTTCACAGTGAAAGTCTACCTTCCTCAGCTTAAATGGAACAGAAGAAGGAAATTGGCAACACAGCGTGTAACAGTATAATCAAGGAAATGTGGGGATTTAACAACAATTGCAAATACTTTACAGATTCACCATCAGGAGAAATAGATTTTCTTCAGGATTATTAGTGAATCACATGCTCCATGAGAATTAACACAATTGTTGAGATTTAATAAACGTATCAGCTATAACAAGATAGCACTCCTGGTAATAGCAATACAACAGAAACCTGTTGCTTACCCGGAAATGCCTGAAAGTACAGCTTAACTTCTGTCAAAGGCAAAACATCTAAGAAAGAGAAAGCAATTATATATTCCTTAGTATTTAGCATAGTTTCACATGGTTTTGTGTTATCGATAAAAATGAGTTTTCCTTCAAAAAACACCTTCAATAAGGAAAAGCACGTTTCTGGAAAAACAAGATCTAATTTTCATAGAAAAATTGGGATTCCTGAAAAACAATTTGATTTGCATTCAAACACATTTATTGTTTCAGTCTATAAATAGTGTTTAATATTCTCCTTTTTTACTCTAAATACTTCTTAAATGTACTAATGTTTTGGAATTTCATGTTGAATAGTGGACACAAAGAATTTTATCCTCCCTGAAAGAACTTCCCCGCCTCCCCAGTATATTGAGATTGTCTGTAAACATCTCACTGACTTATCTTGTCAAAGAGAGTAGAATTTCTTGCTGTCCAGATTTCATTACATAGGAGTAAGCTACAATAAAAACAAAAGAGTAGTTGAAAGTGCCAGTGAGAACCAAGCTGTATCACCAAAACTTGCTCCTTTTTTTCCCTTCATTTCTCCTACTTGACACTACTTAATAAAACACATGACCCTGCTGACAACAAAACTGTGAAACTGCATTTTCTAATATCCACGGCATCACAGGGAGCATCCATTTCTAGGAACCCCTGAGTGCTGAGTTAATATTGCAGCCTTATTTGGTCCTACATAATTAGTTATAATGACAAAAAGGACTACCAGAACATAAAGTCTTTTCAGCAGGCACTGTCATTGCTGCGTAGTGTTTTATATTGTCTAGACTGTGGCTCCCCAGCTCTGATGGAACCTCAATTAATGTGCGACATAAAAAAGGGTGAAACATTTTGATTACTTTGATCATGGAGACAAGAAATGATGCCAACAATATATTTTAACATAATATTTTAGCCTTTTTAAAAATAGTGTTGCAATTAGGGTTTTTTTTTGTCCCTGCTGTTAAGAGGAAACTAGTGCAATAACAAAACTTAGAGAGCAAATTAAACAGGAAAAAGGCAGGCATGTATAATTTTTAAGGTGTTTGTAGCCCAGTCAACTATATATATGTCTGTGTGCATGCATTTGTGCATGTCCATGCATGCATAATCTAGTGAGCAAAACAGTAAAAGGATGTGAAGTTGAGATTAGACATTGTTCCAAAGACATACAGCTTTCCAAAAGCTATTAGTTCTTAGTGCCATATCTACACAGCATAAAAATTGACAAGTGACAGAATTTAAGGCCTTTAATTTAAATGATGTTAATCTTGCCCATTTCTTACATAATTTGTTAGTTAAAAATTGTATAAAATTTTTGTCACTATCAACACATGTTTCTATGTTATCACCTTGGGCCCATCTGGAGTCATTCATCTGCAAAGTTAAAGAATAAGAAGGGTCAGTTGTTCACTGACATCAGACAATGATTGATTGTTATGGCAGCTTAAATAACTGTAGTGAGCGGTGAGAAGGATCTTTACATTGGCAGGCGACTGTATTTCTTTAATATCATGGATATTTCATTTCTCATGCTTAAAGTTAGCTTGACTGCTAGAAAGGAGCTTCTGGAAAAAAAGAGAAAAAGGGCAATGGAAGAGTGACTAAAAGCAATGCTCTGTTACAGAATTACATGGCAGAATAGTGTGAAGGCATTTACAAGGGGCTGCCTGTTTCTCTGCAGCTCATCTTACCACTGGTGATGTTGCACAGCCACAGCTATGCATGACAATTATCTCTCACTCAACTTTTGGATAAGAGGTGGGCAACTAGCAGTGGTCACCAGAGAACAGAGTTGCTGAGAGGGGAGCTGCCTTCTTCTCTGACAGCAAAAGAGAAACAGGGGCTGTGACAGGAATATATTTCTGCGGATGTTTAAATTATCTTTAAAAGGATAACTTTAGTTTGTTGCTATTCTGCAATTGTAGGTATTAAAGACATTTTCTATCAATTAACAAGGAAACATTGTCTCTTGTGTCAATACATTTGGAGAACATGAGAGGCAGACAAAGGACATTTGAACCAATGTGTCTTACCTGGGAGAGGCCACTTAATTCTGCAATTTAAGATGAGTGGGAATGCTGGCCATCTGCTAATAGAATCGCATTTTGCACCTTTTGTATTAACATTAATAACGAAGTTTGTAATTTATATGTTTCTTAACCTTTGTAATCAACTTGATGCCAATTTTGTTGCAGAGTATGACCAGTGAGGGACCAGTTTCATCTATGAGAGCATAAAGAATTCATTACATGGTATCTTCTCTGTAATTTCACTTCTCATAGTTAGGATTGGATGAGCTTCTACCTTTAAATTCTAGACATTAAGTTGGTAATAAACTGTGACTATATTTCAGTTTCTAACATACTTGAATAGGTTAATTTCTTTCTAAAGAAATTCTGGGTAGAATGTCTTTTGTGAAGCATTAAATGGTGCTATTCATATACTTGGGGGTATGATGGGTTAGAGAAAAAGGGGTATGCTTAAACTGCTGAATTGTTATTCTGTACATCTTCTGGGGTTGTTTCTTGATTTGGGTCTTTAGAAGTTCATTCTGATACTGTATCATAAAGTGATCAAAATAGAAACACTGATCAAATAAAGAGGATAAATTAATTAGATTTTAATTTTGAGAATTATATTAGCATCCTGAGACCTTGCTGTGGGTTAAGGCCAAATCACAGAAATTCCTGCAGGCTGGGTGATAAAACTCAGAATGTATTTTCCTCCTAACATAAAGAAAAAAGGATATCCTATAGCATAAATGACATCTATTGTCAAGCAGTCAATACAATGTATGGGAACATGACATACCTTTATTATATTGTTTATGAAACCTGCATATTTAATTCCTGAAGGATTGCATAGGCAGCTGTAGCCAGTCCATAGACATGGCTCAATCAAGTTTTCTTTCAAATACTATTTGCCAACAACTAGCACTGAATTACAAGTTTCTAATACAGACTATTGGCTAGGAAATACATTTGCGTACAGGAAAGATTTTGAGGTTGTGATGTTCAGTGTTCAGTAATTCAGTGTTCTGATTAAAGAGTCTCTGAGGATTTTAATTACCAAATTTCAGCTAAGAGATTAAGAAGCAGCAGCAGAACCCACCATTAAATGTTCACTGTTTGTCTCTTCCTCTTTTTTTCCCCCAAATTAGTGTTGTAAAATAATAAGAAAATAGACTTATACTCTCTGTACATATTTAATGGGCTCATACTGTAATCCTGCATCTGTACTGAGTGATTACATTCATATGTCTTCACTGCAAGTTGTAAGTTAATGCTTTCTTCTTTAGAAAATTCTTGCAAAGATTAGGAAGAAGGAGAGAATCTTCTCTTTTTTCAAAGCTCTGCAAATACATAGCCATTTATGGTTGTGGCAAGAATGATCTAAAACTGTGCTCTCCCCTGCAAATTCCTCATTTTTATTACAGAAACAAGTGACAGACTTGAGCAGTGACACAATGCTTTGACGGCTTTGAATGTTATTTATCAGTCTAAGTTTTCAGTGGTTCACATTTGGCTAGCACTTCCGTTCATACCCAGTGAAACCTGCTCTGCACTAAGATCAGAGGCTTAGTGAATCATTATTCTGATTCACTGAGCGTAAGGAGTTGTAAAGATATTCTTATGACAGTCTGGCAAGGACAGAAAACCATTGCTCAACCGTGAACCACATATGAGGTTGTGATTATAACATAATGACAGATGACGAAAATTCAATCCACTCCTAGAACATGACTAAAGGTTTATGTAACTGTGGTCTGTAAGAGGTAATTTGCTTGTTCCCATTTGGCGGTGGGCCCCATGATGGACATAGCCAAGCAGAGGGGTGTGTTATGTATCAGGCATTTGCAGAAGTTTAGCTGCTGCATCATTCCTTTAAGCATTTGTACCACAGACCTTCCCCTCTTCAACAGTTAAGACCAGATCCTGAGATATGTAGACTTGAAGAGCAGAAAAATGCACTGGTGTATGTTAAAATAGGGATAGTCCTCCTGTCCAACCTTAAGAAACTTCTTCTAGGCACCTAAGTCTTTCTTTGCACTTTCACAGAGAGTTTCTTTTGTACTTCCCCTAAAAAAAAACACTAAATTAGAGAAATTCAACTACTGTCAATACAATTTTGGGACAATGATAATGCTTCTACCAAGTATTCAAAATTGATATTATAGAATAGTAGAATAGTTAGTCTCGGAAAGGACCTTAAAATGAAGTTGAATTTCTTAAGCCAAATCCTTTCCTGTTTCTTACACAAAATATAAACTAAGCACTACAGAAAGCCCTTGGCAAAATTTGCAGAGTGGCTGCTTCTCCACAAATGTTTGTTGTATTTGACATAATACTGTATGTTGTTGCATATATGTCTGTAAGGACAGTGTAAAAAGACATACTGTAAAAACAACTTGAGGAATGGGACTATATAAATAAATATGACCCCAATTGCAATGAGAAAGCTAGGTTTCTCAAATACTTTCTAGTACTTGCTTGGTCAGCAGAACACCCTCAGAACTAAGAACATTTTTAAGAAGCCCAAATAACACAAGTATAAATTCTCAGTCATATGAAAAATTAATTGGGAACAAATGTTTCCAGAAATACTTGTAGCTGTAATTGAAAAGATACGTTTTCCAAAGGTGGAAACTCAAGCTGGTCAAACCTACAAATTCATCATTTTAATTACTATTTACATTTCGAGATGCTCAAATTTCTTTTATTAAAATTCAGTGATTAATAATACAGTGCATCTGGATTTTTATATTACACAGAAAACTTGCATGTAATGCAAACCATGTTCATTTAGAGGTTGCTCTTTTAAGCTTTATAGATTTTAATGAACTGATAATTATTTTCTCTTTATACATGAAAAATGCAAATAATTTTAAATACGGACAAGTCAAACCATAAAGTAGTGAATATTTAATATTACAATTCTGCTTTTATTTCTAAACTCTCATTAAAAAGAAATGCAGGAAAGAAGTTACTTCTTTCTCTTTCTTGTATACCCGTGGAAACTGGTCCTGTAAAATGAAAGTGTGCCTGGGGTCACAGTGTCAGTGAGGCAGTGCCTGCTCTTTCCCCTTTTCCATTGGGGATTTTCAGAGGAAGAAGGGTCAGGGAGAGATTTTTGCATCTCTGTGAGGTGAGCCAGGACAGTGCTGGAAAAGGAAGCTCTGTCAGGGAGGAACTGTTCATTTGGTGGCAGATTATCTTCTCATTGAAACATACTTACTCTTAGCTGTGCCTGAATTCATATTTTCCTGAGCTTGTCAGATCTGATCCAGGGAAGTATAGTTTCAGCAAAAAACATAGTTTCTGGAGAAAAAGAAATTTTGCATTAGGAATATGGAAGCCGGTACATTGTCTGGAAAGCAGGCCTCGGGGATCTCAACCTATCATCACTGAAGTGTGAAGTTCTAATTGTATTGCTCTTCATAATGTATCTGCTACATAAATATTATTCAATACCTGCAAATTTGCACTAGTGGGAAATGGAGAGGTTATAATGCAGGGAAGATTTATGCCTGCTAGATGCTGGGCTGTCATGATTAAAAATTTTCCACCCATTATGTGAATCCTATTGATCGTTGCAGGAAGCAGAAAATTGGGCTGTTCATTGATTTTGCGTGGCTACAGAATGCATTAGGCCTGATGCATTTGATGGGTAGGCAAGTTTTCAAAGGAAGCTCAGTTAAGCTAATCTTAGTTCAGAGGAATATGCACAATGGAATAAGAAACCTTGTAATTGCACTAGCAAATAGAAGAGTCAGAGGACTATATTATGAGCCATATCAGCATAAGAATTAGACATGAGCCTCCCCAAGAGACAACAGTAAAACGCATCGAGGCTTTGATGCTGTTTTTCATGAACATAGCAATTACTGGATGAATTGGGTTTTAGCTTCTCGCCCATCAACCAAGATAGTGAACAAAAAGCAATTAGTTCTTCTGCCTCCTTAGCAAAGGGGGGTTATCAGGTTTTCATTGACTCCACAAAATAACACAGTGAAGAAATGAGTTTGAGTCCAAAAGTACAGCAGAAAGGGTACAAGGGAAAATCAGAGAGAGGATGAAAGAATATTTGCAGACAGAGGGGAATTTTACCTTTGAAATTTGGTTTCTACAGATTTGGTCCTTATTACCTCTGTCTTTTTTTATTAGCTTATGATAATGCTTGAAGTCATCTCTGTATCACATGCTGCATTTCCTATGAACAAAGTCTTTGAAAAAATTTAATCCCCAAAATAAATTCTGTCAGCATTTAATGCAGGGATTAATTCCAATCTTGGAAATAAAGGGAAGAAAAGATTATTCTGCATCCCAGCTGGATGCTGTCTTACTGGCATGTTACTACAATGTAAAGAGTTACATCACTGTGACAAAGGAAATATTAGAATATCATGTAACTTTTTGTAGTGTATTAACTCCTCCTGAAAGTCCATGGCATGCAGACCCTCCAGTCACTTCTAATAGTGGAACTGAAGCCACTTGGGTCCTGCAAAACTTTTGAAGGACACATATCTTTAAAAACGTGGACTAAACTTTTTTATTCTTATGTTCTTAGTTGTTAGTTCTGGCAATTTTGTTAAGAAAAAGGCACAGTAAAATTACTGCTTAGAGATTTTGAGTGTATTAATGTTGCCATTATGCTAAAATATGCCAATAAATAGTACTAGAAGCAATAGTAATGAGTATTTTTATATTGCAATGGATAGGTGTGCATTTTTTCTCAAATGTTTCAGGTGAAAAAGTCCATGAGGGTGCTCTCATATTCTCACTGGTTTATGTCTTACAACATCAGATTTTCAAAACAGATTTGACTGCAGCAGTGACAAATTTAAAGGCACAGCTCCTTTATCCTTCGAGTATCATCAGATGAACAGTTTGTCAAATTTGACTTTCCTCATATACGAATAGTAGCAAGTGAGGTGCAAGAGTTACTTTATTGCATTCACTTGTGGTTAGTAACCTTGAAGGAAAAAGAAGGTTTAATCTGAATATTGCAATGATCCTATAATTATAATTCTGTGAGCACTTTGAATAAAATGATTCAACATATTTCTGTGGTCATCATGAAAGCATAGGTTTGAGGGTGCATCTTTCACCTAGATAATGATGTCCACTAAAGAATTCCCGTTAGATGGTTTTTGTCCTACTGAGGTCGACCTAACAGGACTTCTCTTTGTGTGTAGAGCTAAGGCCATGCAAATAGTATGATAATGCTTGCTCTAAAACTGAAAGGGTTGTTATGGAATGTTTTCACCCTTTTTTGATCTCCATTAAATGCACAGATCACCACAACTGTTTGATTTTACCAACAGATTCACAACATTTCAGCTAAACATAAACTTTATCTGTGATTAATTCCTGCACGTATTTGAAGGGCAACTCCAAAGTCCTGCAAAGATTTATCCCATGTATCAGAAGCTTTGGAAAACTGGAATGCTAATCTTTAATGATGAAGCAAACCCTTGTACTGTAGTTTAGTTATTTTACTACTTTCTGAATTAGTGATATCTAGGGGATTAAAGCAACAGCAACAAAAACAATGTTGTAACATAAAATGTCAGGCTTTGAAAGAGTGGGAAGTCACAGAAGGAACAATGATCATAGCTCTGCTCTGAGGCCTTTAGCTATACAACCCAGAGGATAGATTTGCTCTTGTCTGGAAATCAGCCCAGCTCAATTTAAAAGACCAGGTTCAGGAATTACTCAGACACAGTGTGTCTGGCTAGACTGGAGCAATTGAAACCTTTTCCCACACAGTTGCTTACCAGACAATGTATTAATCTTTTGACAGACCTTTCATCAATATTATTTAACAGTTGTTTACTCCTTAAAGCATCCAATTACCAATTAAATGCTATTAAAATGCTCACATCACTTTTCATTTATTTAATCCTGCTCTTTCCCCAGGAAGCTGTCACAGACCACATGCCTTAACTTTTTCCAGCAGGTAAAATCTCCACTGTAATTCTGCACTGTGCATAAAACTGGATTGATATAAGTAATGTGGGATAACAGACAAGTGTATCCAGAAAAACCCAGGGGTAAAACCCAGATAAAACACCTGCTAACTTGAGGTTCTCTACTACAGACCTGGGGGTTCCCACTCTCATAGTGCACAATGTTTCACAGTGGCAGTCTCTGAGATATCAGGCCTGTAGCAGCCACTCTCCTGCCCATATTCCCTGCCTTTGCAGTAGTTGTCAAACCTCATCGCAAGGCAATTATGGTGATAAGTACCAAGGCAGAAAAGAGAAAATTAGATAAAATGTAAATGAAGGGAGCTGATGCTGAAGCTTTAGGGCTTGATCTCAGCGACCTCCTGCGGGGCTGTTAAGAGACACAGAGAAGTGCTACACAGCTCTGAGGTTCCGTAATTTTTGTCATAAGGTTTATTTTGCTGAATCCTAGAAGCTTAATTCCCAGGAATAAGAAGTTCACAGGTCACTTGCCTCCTACTCTGGAGGACATATAGGAAATTGAAAGGGTGGGGGGAAGGGAGCAGCTCTGAAACTAGAAATGAATATTTCCATTTGTGCAGCTTAATACAAAGAACTTTTTTTCTTGTGAATGGGAGCTGCAAACATCATAGCCAGACCAATGATGGGCTAGACCACGGTGGCTGTTAGCAAAAAGAAATGAGAAAATGTAAAAAGTGCCTTTAAAGTCATCCTGATGGAATATGTTACTGTTTATCTAAGCCTGAAAGCTTCTTCCTCTACTCAGTCAGGCTTGTCTGCAAAATATGTGCTGTGTACCCTTCAGGAAAGGTAACAACTTTTCTTCTGGTTGAGGCACTGGAATGGATTGCCCAAGGAAGCTGTGAATGCTCCATCCTTGGCAGTGTTCAAGGCCAGGTTGGACAGAGCCCTGGGTTTAGTGTGAGGTGTCCCTGCCCACGGCAGGGGGGGCTGGAACTAGGTGATCTTAAGGTCCTTTCCAACCTGAACTATTCTATGATTCTATGATTCTGACATGGCTTCATAAATTAACAATATTTTGGATTAAAAGTCAAAGAAAAGTCAATATTATTTTCAAGGGAAATAAACTACTTTTTTTCTATAGAAAAATGATGAATAGGAAAGAAAGCCACACCCAAAATTCCATGAATCCAAGGGGACTCTTTCTCCCAGTTTCAGTAATTTCAGATCAGGCTTGAAACACCTACAGAGAGCAGGTACTGCTACTTCACTGTTAAACAGAAATGGTTGCATGAGACAATGAAAAATTCCCATGAAAGAAGATAAATAATTACAATAAGATGCATTTTAAGTGTCCATGGTCATGCTCATCAATTTGGGTAGTGTTACACTGTCCAGTCACCAGTGATGGAATGTCTCATGTGAGTCTTTCAGCAGGGAGAGATTCTTATAATATATGATACAAAATTATTATAATGAGAAAAGGAAGTTAACACAATTAAAACTGGACTATTTCAGACCTCCGCGCAGAACTTGTTCTCTGCGGACTGAGGTTCTCCACCTCCTCCGGACGGGATCCTATTACTGTATCATGAGAAAATCCATGTGCTTCTGCAGCAACATTCACTCCTGCTGGGTGACAATCCTGGCACTTGGCAACTGGTTTTCAATATAGCTTTTTCTTTTCTTTCCTAAAACCTCGTCTGTTTTGTTTTGATTTGGGGGGGGGGGGGGTGTCCCCCCTCTGTTGCCTGGAGATTTGCTAGCTGTATCTACTACATCTATTCAGAGCCTGCACCAAACTACAGCCACCTGTACTCTTTACATAGAGGAATGAAAAGCTTTTTGGCAGAACCCCTGAAACATAGGTAAAATGAATTGTTGAGAAGTCCCTAATGACCCAACTGTTAAAGTAGCTCATATCCATTTTTCCTATGACTTTGCTGTCATTTCCCATATATAATCTGCTGTGCATTCTGTAGTTCTAGAAATTACATTTATTCACCAAACCTTCCTATAACATAAGCTTTCAGTCATTTGCAATGACTTTTTCCCTATTTTCAGGATCCATCACACAATATTTTAAAGGCAGCTATAACCTGATAAGCACTTAAAAGAATGCCATCATGTTCTTTATGGCAGGTCATGCATGGATTTTATGTATTATTTGTATCCCAAATTACTTTGGTCATTCCACAAACCATCCTATTAAATATTTGCTATTTAATGATAAAAATAAAAGGTAAATTTTCAGATCTAAAACTGCTTTACCTCCCAGTTGACCGAAATGTAGGTTGTTTTTCAATTTCCATTTGATCCTCTTTGTTATTATAAACCATGCTTTCCTTTATTTCATATTGCTAAATGCAGTGGAACAAAACTGATTTCAGAGAATTAAGTTCTATTTAGATTAATTTTAATTTTATTACCACAGTGCCCATAGGGTTTGCCTTTGTGTGTATGGGTTTGGTAAGAAAAAAGTCTTTTTAAAAAATACAATATTATAAGAAATACATAATAGAAAACAGTAAAAGGTTCACGAATGGGGAAGTGGGAAAGGCAAATATCAGTTGCCAGAGATAGATACTATAATCATGTGCTGGTTATTTACCCCCAAATTAGGAAAGTTAGCAACCGATGATAGTTGAACACGACTTCCATGCTGTATCACCTATAACATGTCCATCTGGCTTGCTGTAAATCCGCCTCGGTGAATGTGCCTCCAGTGCTCTAGGGAGTATATTATGCTCCATGCTCTGCTTCTTCCCCATCTAAATGCTTGCTTCACCGAGCAGCCTCTCTGAGCAAATGGGTTTGAGCTGTCCTGGTAGAGGACATCCCCAGCTGTACCTGCAACAGCCTTGGCAGGAAGTGCCTCTTCAAGCTCTGAGCTACATGTTTCTGTGGTGACCCTCAAGAAGAAATGTGAGCATATCTACATACTTAATTGTCTAACCTTGCTCTGCACTGAAGATTTTAGCATTGTATTTAACCTTAATTTCTTTAAAGCATTTGAAAAATAGCTAAGGTTTAATACCTGGTTTTGTCCTTTTCTGAACTGCATCCACCATGAATTGCTTAACTAACTCATTAGGGCCCTAAGCCAAGCAGACGTTTAAGCCAACTATGCCTTTAAGATGAATTGAAAGGAGTGGGACTATTCATGCCTAAAACAACAACGTGCATACCTCAGGCAACAGTATTTAAGTTTGTGGTTAAAGTTAAGTGTGTTTGAACAATTTGACAGACTAGATCTTTTACTTTAAAAATACACGTAGTTCTCCATTTCCCTGCAAAAAAGATTCGGTGCTACAGTTCCTATTTCATTTTTGTTAGAAATTATTTGGAGCCGCCTAACCTAATCTCCCCTAATTTACTTTAGGACTCTAGGTTGCCTCTGTTCACCTTGTTATCTGTATTCCTTCCATTTAGCCAAAAGCAATGCTAAAGTCCCCAGCAAATATCATGGAGCTCTATCGTGTCTTTTATCTTTTGCTGTCAAAACTTTCCTCAGAATATGGGTTTTTACTGTTCTTTTTTTGTTTTACTTTTTACTGGTTTAATTTTTTAATTAGTGAATGATAATTGAATGGTGATGGTGACAGTGAGAAGCATCATTCTCACAGTGGAAAGTTATTCTTTGAAATAAGGTTTTGTAATATTTTCTAAGAAAGGAACATAGTAAGCAAAAAGAAAGGGAAGTAGAGCTGCTAAATGAATGCAACATACAACTACTAAATAAAATACAAAAACATAAATAACAAATAGTGAATTGTAAAAGTATTTTACATGTATTTTACTGTGATGGGACAATAATGAAGTAGGAGTACGCCTTACTTGCATTATGAATTTTCTTAGCAGTTTTTTTGTGAATGGTTTTGTCAGTTGCTTCTGTGCTCTATACAATGTGACAGCTCTTGCCAGTCAACTACATTTATATTCCCAATGGTGAATGGTGTAGTATAAATCTGCTCTTCCATGCAAATAAGCTCAAATGGATTAGATGAATGCAGAAAGAGTAAAAAATGTTGACTGGAGAGCAAGAAGCCCATTATATTTCCCAGCAAGGAAGAAGAGAGATTTCAGGATGTTCTCCTCTTCCACTTTTTCTCTTGTAGAGGAAAAAATCCGTCTAATTTTTTGTGGTTGTTTATTATTAAACATTCTCCTGACATCCTCCCCATCAAAAGGCATGAATAAAATTATAATTTCAATAATTTTGATATTAATTTGACTCCCTTTGTTCAAAAGGTTTTTTAGCATATTAATCAATATATTCCTGTGAAAAGGTATGTTTTATCCAACCACAGAAAGAGCTCTTCACCATAAAAGTTAACTTCTTCCAGCTCTATACAACCTCAGGCTGCCTTCCCTGGGACATGCGCTCCAGCCTAACCTGTTCCCTCTTTTGAATGCAAGAAATGGGCAAAAAAAAGATGGAATAATGCCCTGTTATTCTGTTATACAGTATCAGTACGGATGATAAACACAGACCTTTTACAGGAGCGAGAACTAGCTGGAAAGCTTGGGCCAGTAGCACTCCCTTGCTCTCTTTGCAATACCAATGGCAAACCTGCTTACTCAAGCTTGAGGCATTTGATATTTATAAAGGCAAGAAATAATTTAGCCTTTTCTTCATCAACATCTTCACAAAAAGTTGAGAAATCAGTCCAGATGGGGGAGTAATTGTTATGCATGCCATTAGCCATCATTTTTAAAGTAATAACTTTGCAAACCCTTTTTGCAGAAGCATGTTGATTATTTTGCAGTAAATCTCATTGTCAGCAAAATAAGCTCTGCATTCTGAGGAAACTTTTCCTACTATAAACTGAGTATATCAAAGATGTAATCTAATAGACACAAAGAGAAATCAACTGGCAGCATTTCTTAGGAATTGTGGGTCACTTCTTTAACATCCTTCCACCATGTTCCAATTTCTATAAGGTTTTACCACATTTAGATAATATTAGGGTATTGCACATTCCCTCCAGCAGCCATGGAGCCATACACAGCTATTAAATATGTTTAAACTTTGTGCTGTTTAATAAGACCTCTGTAGAAGTTGACTGAATGGTCATATTTTGTATTTCTACTTCAGTATGTTGCAAAGAAATCCATTTCAATGTTTCACAAAGAACCTTCTTGGGTTTTTTGCTCTCTACATTTTTGTTCTTTGGAAGCCAAAATTCACCAAGATATACATAAATGTGTTTGAGTTGGATATTGACTGAAACATCTGAAGATCCCCCTTTTTCTCAGGGAATTTCAAAACGATATTCTCTGTATCCAGTAACATTCCAAAAATACAGTATTAGAGATTACTGTCATTGACAGATGGAATGGCAAATTGGAAAGGCCATAGGAAGGATCTTACAGCATTATAATAATTTCACCATTTTAATATAAGAAGATAATTCTCTGCTGCTCCTGCACGTTTCAGCTTGCTTCGTGTATTTAAGGGACTAAGGTATAGGATATTCTGGATTAGTTGTGACTATAGTTTATGGTGAAGAATAAGATTTAAGCTCTAGTCTTTCTTTATGAAGACCAAATTACTTCCTTTGGTTCTAAATCCATGGCACAGTACCTTGCATGCCTGCATCTAGATAAATCATGTAATTTTACAGACTGATTCAAAATTTCAGATTGCAATTAAAAGTACATAAGAACTACATGCTCTAAGAAGCCAGTCAAGTCTTATCAGCTTTCAAGCACTTGCAAGAAGGATTCTTTTCTCTCACTTTTTTTTCCCTCACTTTTTTTTTTTCTTTTCTGAGAAGAAATAAACAGTTAAATTCAGTTTGAAGATACTTGAATGGATTACCAGAGTTACATTTACCTCTTCCATGTACAGAGGGTTTCAAGAGGATTTAAAAAAGAAGTGCAGCATCATCTAATTTTTCCATTCCCTGGAAAATTTAGAGCCAAGTTTTGTGACATAGAGGAAAAATACTAAGATCTGGAACTCTTTTAGCTTTGAATGAAGAATGCAGGAAGAAGGTGGTTAGTACATAAAACACTGCAACTGTGTCTTGGAGAAAGGTAACTGTGAAGTGAAAATCCTTACATCGTCACAATTGAGTTTTGATAAATTCTCTATTCAGATTATCAAAGTTCTGTTTTAACCTTCTCTTCCTTTGCATTTGTGCAGATGTTTGTGGTCCTACGAGTGATTACATGTATTTACAGCCTATCTTCCTAATTTGACAATGTATTTTATAAAATTCCCTGCAAACAATCTTGCAAAATAGATCAGAAGTTTCAGGGTGCCTTTTAGGAAAGGTACTAACTCTATTGTACAGTGATTATCACATTGACTATATAATACAATTTTTGTAATAATTAAACTGTTCAGATTAGTTTTACCCTCTTCTTGATTGTAATAAAGCTTTATGGGTAGCTGTAATTAACCTCTATTGATGTTAATTATGCACAAAGTGGAATCCTGGAACTGCTGACTATGCAATTCATTAAAAGACACAGGAGGTGATATGGATTGCATGGTGTTTATATGCACTCTTTCAACCTATTGTACAATGTGATGCTGAAGTGGGAAGAGTGGTGCTTAAAAAAAAATATGCTGAATTTCTTTGCACAGTAAAATCATTGAAGCTCACTTATCTTGGAGCTAAAATGACTACAGATTTCAGCAGTATACCTCTGTAAGGATCCTGCTGTGAAAAACTTCTTTATGAAAGGTTATCAAACCCAATTAAACTCAATTAAATATCTCAAAAGGCTACTTTTATGAAGGCCCAGTTCCATTAAGAGCTGATACATGGAATAAGAATGCAACTCAAAACATTGACTTTACAGGTCATGGCAGTAACCTCCTGAAATATGGAAGGGTGAGAACAAAATTACCTCCTATTTCATGACTTAAAGGTGTTGACATTTCAACAGGCAACTGCTCAGGAAGTTATCATAGAATGATTTGGTTGGAAAGGACTTTAAAGATCATCCAGTTTCAACCCCCCTGCCGTGGGTATCCTACATAAAGCCTAGATTTTATAGGTCAGTTGTTAAGATTTTTTAAGGAATATTTCTCACTCTATTAGCCCACAGAGAATTAACAACTTCTGTTTTATGCAGGAATCAAAACCGTTTCTCAGTGCAGCTTCCCGAAGTTGCAAGCAATGCTCGAATTACAGCCTTGCAAATTTTACAGGCAGTCTAAAACAATTGAATTGAAATAGCCCATTTTCTGTTAGAATGAAGAAAGTTTAACTGGCCATTAGCATGTTTAAAATGTGTGTAGAAAAACAACAACCCCTCTAAGAAAGCCCCTTCAAGTCAGTGATTTTGTGTGTAAATATATGCAAATCAGAGCCCAGGGTAGAAGATTTCTAGTAGCAAGTGAGGGATCAAGAATCCATTCCTATCAGGAGCAGGGTCTCTGAAAATATCTTTATCTTTTTAGGTCTACAGTGGTTCTGCTGAATGGGAGAAATAGTAAGGGGTAAAAATGTTTGGTTTGTGACAATGGTCTTGTAGTGAATAAACTGTTTTGGTTCTCATGACCATTTAGATTTACAGAGTTCCTTGGTGCAATGAAACCTCTCCAGAACTAGTCCCCCACATGCATACTTTCTTGCCATGGAAATATCCAGTGAGATCTTCCTCAGTATAGTGTAGAGTTCTTATCTGAATACTGACTGAATTGCTTCACTATCATCAGAGAAAGACAAAATAAGTGCCTTATTAATACCACCTTTTCTTAGTACCAAAATTTCTTTCTTTGATAGTTTCTTGTGGGTTAGAATTAAAACTCCCAATGTTATAGTGACATTAAGCCGCTATAATCATAAAATCTCTTCAGCTAAACATACTTTTAATATGTATTTTGAATATTCAATATTTTAAGTCCTTGTGAAGCAACAGGTTTAAAATGCAATTTGTGTCAGCAACATAGTCATTTAGTTGAATTAGAAATCAGCATATTATGAAGTCTGATAAAGCTCCAAAAAGTTCTTTTTCTCTTTGGTAATCACTCCTTCTATGTAATTGCAACGTGTAAGTATAATAGTGGTCCAAAGCAGTGTCATTATACATGTCACAACTGAAGAGTTTGGCACTGCAAAGTGCCACACACTAAAAATAACTAAAGCTTATTTTCTTTAGTTTCCCATCCATAAGCCTTGTCAGCAAGCACAAACTTTTCCCCTAATTGGTTTACTCACATATCTACAGCCATAATCTACACTGATTTCTTTCCCCCACCCACAGAATCGTGTCCCATGCCTGGTTTATAAGCAAATAATGCCTTTGGTTTATAAGCAATTGCCTCTAGTAACACATCACTGATGGAGTTTTTAATTTTTGTTCCCACAATTCATCTTATTGACTGTTTTCCTAATCACTGCAGAAAATATCACTATCCTCATACCAGTCTTCCATGAGTAATAGCTACAGTTTAGACCCCTTTGTCTTTCCAACATACTATTTAAATCCACCTTTTTGCAGACTTTTTTTCTTGTATAACAAATAAAATATGGAGCTTTATCAAAGCATACAGATGAAGATTTCATCTAGCCTTTTTCTTGTACTTACATAACTTATTCTTTTACCCAACCTCACAAATACAATCTTCTCTATTTCCACCCTAATAATCCAGAAAAATATCGAGGAAAAGATTTATTTCTGGTACTACTTCTTCATTTGTAAGTCTTCTATAAGCAGCTCTCTGTGGTTCTCTTTCTGTTAATCTAATCAAACACAAGCTGTTCATCATCAATTTCTAAGCTGCTTGCAGTCTTTTCCCATTTTTTTACTATTGCCCTATCAGTTGTTAAATAATCTCCCATTCATTACAGAGAAGCCACTTGTCTGGCTCTTGACTAGTCCATGTCATCAACCTCCTGTATTGCTGGATTGACATTAAAACAATCTCTCTCCTTTTTCTGTGAGGCTTCTTGTACCTGCAGGGAATTATCTACAAGTGCAACGTTAACTCTCTCTCTTCCTTCAGTTCCATTATACTGAAAGCTTCATGAAAGTCTGAAATACAAAATGCTGCCTACCTGAACTCTGTTGCTGTCTTGTACTTTTTGACTCGTCTGCTCGTGAGCTACGTGTTCTTTTAAACATTGAGTACAGCTTCCCAGGGACAAAGCTATTTTTTTCAGCGTTTGTAGACCAGATTACAATAGACAGCCCAAGACTAGGACTGATTGTTAAGCAATCTGTAGTACCAGTTAATGGTACTTAGCATTACTGCTTTATATAATTACTTATACAATACTTACAGATTTCATGAATAAGATAAACCATATTCTCCAAGTGTTAAAGCAGATTGTGAATTCCCCAAAGCACCTGTTTGAGGTTTCTAAGCAGATTTTTAATTTACCTTCTGTACCTTTGAGCTTGTTTTCAGATGCTTTGCAATAAGTAATAGATTGCCTGGGGATGATGTGAAGTCTCCCTCCTTGCAGGTTTCTAAGAAGACTCTTGACAAACACTTGTCAATAAAGACTTGGGAATAAGCGATCCAACTATGGGGCAAGGGGCTGCTCTAGGTACTAGATTATTTCTCTCCTTGTTTCTATGTTTCCTTTACAAAGATATCAAAAGTCCCATCTTAAAAGTCCTGACTCTGGAAAGCATACAAACAGGGAAAGAGACCTTTCTGCAGACAACACGGCACCATGTAGATGAGGTGCTTGGGTACCAGAAGCTGTGTACACCTGAGCAAGTACTCTGTCCTTTTTGGCTTAAATAGGTAGGCCTCTTTCAGAGCTAGTTGAGGTGTTTCCACCCAGCAATGTCAAGCACAGCATGACCTAGCTCTGGGCTTCAAAAACAGAGGAAGTTGGTTTCAATCCACAGGTAGGAATAGCATTTACTGGGGGAAAATTGAATTGCATTTATTTTCAGCTGTTTAAGCTACATTTCAGGCGTCTATATTCAGACTCCCTGGCCAAGGGAATTAGTTTTAGTTTTCTTCCACCATGCTCAAGAATGTAAACATTTCTTTACGCATGTTTCTATCTGAAATATGTAAATAGATCACTGTCTGGTGTACCTAGCTGTCTTTGCAACAAAACTTGGGAGATGAGTCTTAGGAATTGTGTCTATCTGCTAGAGTCACGTAAAGCAAATCAGAAGTCTTCCCTAGACCTCACTGGGTTTCGTCACTGAGGGAAAAAGAGGCCAAGATTTCACCTTGGTCTTTTGTTTAGTGGTTTAGGAAGCTTAATCTGCTACCCAAAGATGTTTTAATTAATAATTAATGTAATAGTTCACTTTCATGTAGATTTGAGTTTCAAGCTTCTGAAGCACTCAACAAGTACAAATTCACTGTTTATGCTAGTTGTGTGATATGGTCATAAATCCAATCAACACTTGGCCAGAAACCTTCACTTTGTCAATCCTTAGTATGCATTACAAACAAAAGTTGGAAATCTTTATCAGCAATGCTCATTCCATGATCTGCCACAAGTTTATTGCAGTCTACCATAACTTAAAATGAAAATATAAAAACCTGTATTACAAGAGAAAACTTCAAAATAGTCCACATAAAAATAAAGAAAAGCGCAGGTGATGAAAGGGGGTGTTGAAAACACACCATAATGGTGCTTAGTTTTAAATTCTTATAAAAATTAAGACATACTTTCTGCCTCTTCCTACTACAGAACTGACAAAAACCTAATTACCAAACACAAAAATGCTGCAAGTTTCTTGTCAGAGTTTTTTAATATCACTTTTATTGACTAATTTGAATAGCATCCAAATTAAAGCTCAACTGTTTACAGCAGTATTTGATTGTCAACAAACGCATTAAAAGATCAAGGAATTTTTTTTGCCTTTGTATTTTAATCTACCATAATTTAAGAAAAATTATTAAATACATTACAAGAATCACCTTAGCTTGTCTCACTTGGAAATTACCCAGGCAACTTTCTGCCTCTGTTAATCTGATAGGCATATGCTAGTATAAATATCAGTACCCCTAGTTTCTATGCAGAAACATGCTGTTTGTGTATGAATATTGTATGCAAAGGAAATAAAAATCAAGTATTAGACTAAGTTCTTGGGCTTGTCTAGAAAAGAAATAAAAGGTAAGCTAAACTACCCTTGAAGCCCAAATTTCATGTTCAAACAATAAAAGTCAAGCTACACAACTATTAAAACAAGCTTCTGAAAATCATTGTGTGCATATTTTAATATTTATATGTATTTCATAAATAGGTGAAGTAAGATGTAAATTTTGCAAAGCAACTGAGTACACCTCTCAAAGTTACAGCTATTTTCCTACCATTTAAACAAATATTTTATTGCTTTGGTACAAAACACACTGTAGTCTTTTTTTTTTACTGCAAAATTTCTCTTCCATCACTTCAGAATATTTATGTTAATAAAATTTTAGAAATCACTGATGGATATTAATTTGTTGCCAAAAGCCTATGCCTTAATTTTATCAGGCAGAAATATGTACTAGCCCAAACGACTTTCATGAAGATTGAGCCAGCCATTATAATGATAAAAAAGGAAGGGCAGAGCAGAATTTTGTGTCTTCTAGCATGGCATTTTCATGTCAGGCGCATCCAGTCCAAGTTACTTTGTGTTAGGGAACTTAGATTTTCAGTACAACACAATTCACATTGCCTTTTCTGTCTCATAGAAGGATTTTTGACAAAGTTTCAGTTTAATCTACAGTAACAAATGAATCCACAGGCGTAATCTTTATTCTTACATTTTCTAGCCCCCAGACACCTTTGATTCCAGTAATAAGAACTCCTACTCATGGTATTGTCTGCCTATTTGATGGCACTTTTGCATTTTGTACCAACAAACAGTTCTTATCTCTCCAAATTTCCCACCTTAGCTTTAAAGTCTTTCAGTGGCTTTCTTATTGACCTTATCCTTACTTAGGGAATTCTTTCTCTAACAGTACTGCCTTCCTGAATACCGCTTCCTAGTATGCTGCTTCAAGGCATTTATATGAACAGGTTTTTCCTCTCCTTTATCTGTTTTTTCAGTCCCATTCACCTTGGTTTGTCTTTATTTTCATGATAGGCAGATGCTTAAAACTTTTGAGCTTCATCTACAAGGATCCAGTGCCACCTTGTAGTCTATTAGATAGAGATTTTGGATGAGGAGGGCACACATACTCGAAAATCATTCACTCACCAGAGCTGGTGCACAGCTTAACTACCCCTTGGGCCAGCTGAACATCTCTTGATTGCAATACTGCACTGGCTACTCTGGAAGGTGAAAGGACTGCAGGATACATGACTTATGAAAACATTGCTTTGTGATAGTTACAGACCAGGAGTGGAATTGTGACTGTGTGCGGTAACTATCTACATTTGCATGTGAAATTATGGTTCTAGAAAAACTGCACCAAACCCGTATTCTCAGTTTTCCCTGAATAATTGAGGTTTCCTTGTAAATCTTGCTTGTGAAATTGTTATTTTTTTTAGAAGTTGATCTTTTCTATATTTTCTCAGAAAATTGGCGCTTAAATGTTACTTGTAAGTTATAAAGTGTTTAAAACACTATTATTTTCAACTCACTGCATATTCTGATTGTTCTGTAGTTATTTAAATAAAGAAATAGAAATCCATTAAACAATTTTTTTATCTGGGAAAAAAAAAAAAAAAACAAAACTAAAACAAAACCTGACAAATACACTTATATGTCTGCTTCAGCATGAAATGGCACAGTTTAGGTTTAAATAGTTTGGCACCTCCATATTTTTGTCAGAAACCTTAAGAAAAGGGAATGTAATTTTTGATACATGCAGTGCCCTGGCTGAAGATATTGTTTCTGGGTTATTCATTGTTCTGGAATAAAAAAGGAAACCACTTAAAAATTAATTGACTGCAACTATATTTGTAAAGAAGGAAGACCAGAGACTGTTGGAGACATAACAGTACCATGAAACAAACGTATGGTCAGCTTATTCAGTGCTAAAATTAACAGGAACAAACTAAACAGCTTTAGAGCATTAAAACTGTACCTGGACTGAAAAGGCTTAGCTGCTGAATTAAACCTATTGCTGAGACAGACTTGCCCTGTATGTACATATACTATACTAATTATAAAATAACAACCTGGATTTTCAAGGGAACCTCAATGTGACTCCTTAACTGTGGTCACAGCTTTAAGTAGGTAAATATCATTGACATGGATAAAGTGAATATCTACACTGCTAATTAGAGACATTGCTGGCCAGCATCTTGCCCCAGATTAGGAGTCAGGAGACCTGTGCTCTCCTGGACCACTTCTACTGACCTGAAGTTTGACCTCAGCTACTTCACCCCAGTGTTTCTACTCTTTTAACACTGTTTTCTTCCGTGGTTTTTTTGGCGGTCATTACTTTAGAGCTTATGCAGAGATGTAAGTTCTTGATGATAACCATAAATTTTGAAAAAAACTGATTTTGTTTCTGTTCAAGCTGGTTAGAAATATTTTGATTGAACAGTTTCTATTGGAAAAGAACCTGGTCAAAATAGTTTCATCTAAAATAAGCTGAATACAATAAAAATAAGCAATTGGTTGGATTCTGACCAAAGCCATATGAAAAATATGAATTTCTAGGAAATTGAAAACTGTTTTTCCCAAATCCACTTATTCCTCATGGGCCATCTATAGATATGGAACCTACTTGGCAGAAAGAATCACAGATCCTTCTAAGCTCTGCACAAGCTGGATCTGCTTTAAAAATTAAGGACAAATCAGGGTCACTTCAAGTCAAGTACAAAGAAAAGAATGAAGGGAAAGGGAAAGGGAAAGGGAAAGGGAAAGGGAAAGGGAAAGGGAAAGGGAAAGGGAAAGGGAAAGGAGAGGAGAGGAGTAGAAAAAAAGAAAAGAAAAAAAAAGAAAAAAGAAGAAAAGAAAAGAAAAGAAAAGAAAAGAAAAGAAAAGAAAAGAAAAGAAAAGAAAAGAAAAGAA